>PVHP010015951.1:0-36657 GCA_004024765.1 Zapus hudsonius | reverse complement strand
CGTGACAACTCACTGCCTCTGGCGAGCGCGGTCCTCGATGGAAGCTTCCACTGGTGAGAATCCTGTGCTGGGGGGTGTCTGCGGCTCAGAGCGTGACTGCAGCTTATGTCCACGACCTGGATCCCTGCTGAAAACCCTGACCCTTGTTTCCTGAGGGACGTGGCGTGTCTGCTAGTCAGCCATCTTGAACCGGAAGCTGCCCTTTCTAAGGCCAGATTCAGAGTTCCTTCTGCTGCCCTGCCATGTGGAGAAGAGCTCATAACAGTTTTATAGTGGGAGGTATGATAGAGGAAACTCTCTAACTTCTGGTTCTTTGATCTGTTTAATTTATTTATCTTTTCAAATATACTTTCAGGGAAGTAAATTTATGCCTCCCCCGGACTTACATCATTTATTACATCATCATTTACTACTGGATATTTAGTATGAGTCAAAACTTGCTGTTTTATGAGAGTCTGGCAAGCTACTGATATCCACATAGCAAATTAATTACCATAAAATAGCAATTTCATGATGGCATAATGTGATGAGTTTAATAAAATAAAGAATATTGTCTACTGTATTCACAAGTAAAATATATTTTTGATATTTCAGTGATTTATTTGGCTTCCCATAAACACTTGGAACTCATGAGTGTATGGCTAAAGTTTATATACTAGGTGGAAAAGAAAATAAATTCTGAACAAAGTGAGATATTTCAAGACAAAAAATAAAAACCTAATCCTTAGAGGGTATGTTTTAAGTCTTCTTTAATCTTGTACACTTGGTAGCCTCTTAATTTTATGCATTGATGAGCTTTGAGTCTCCTCAGTGTCTACTGTCACAAGATGGAAAGGTGTACTCTGGGGCATCATTCCCCTCACAGGGACTGACTGTTACATTCATGGCCACTGTATTAGTCAGGGTTCTATAGAGGAAACAGAGTTGATAGAATGGATTGTAGTAAAAGGGAATTTATTGGGATAGCTTAAGACAGTTCAACAATAGCAGTCTGCAGGCCCATAGGTGAAGAAACCAGTAGCTGTTCAGTCTTCGTGGCTGGATGCCTCAGCATTCCCAATCCAGCCCAGAAGGCCTGATGGCTCCCTGGGGAGCGGCTGTTCTTCAGTCCACGATGTGAGGCCAAGGAAACTGGGTTCCAATGTTCATGCAAGTCAATACGAATGCAAGTAATGAACCAATACCAGCAGCCAGGGGAGGAAGGAAGAAGTACTTCCCTTCCCCTCAAGCTCCTTTACGTTTAGTCCCCCTTGGAAGGCCCACCCACTGGGGGAAAGGATCAATCTGGAGAAGGGACTGCCTCCCTTCTCCAAAATCCCAAAAGGATTTTGTCAATCCTTCCTGCAGGGAAACTCAGAGATTACTGTGGATAATTACATAGGTCAAGTTGACAAATAAACTTAACCGTCACAGCCACACAGTCAATAATCTCAGTGAGAAGGGCCCTTGGTGGAACAAGGGTGAGAGAGAGACCTATACCCTGATGGGAATATTGCCAATTGGCAATATGTTTCTATTTCTATTAGTGAAATAAATCACTAAAAATTTAAAAATTAAGTCTTGGGTCTTAAATTACTTAAAGAAGTGGCAGAAAGAGAGAAAGAAAAACTGAGGTATAGTAAACAAAGGAGAAGAGCTGTAGAAACTAGAGAAAAAGGTTCAGATGCTGGGGGTCATGAGAGAAGCAGTTGTGTAAAGGAATTAATTCACAAATCAATTGAAATGCACCTTGATATGAAACCAATGGCGTTATCATTTGGAAAAGAAGTTGTAAAGGCAGCATGGTCTTAAGTGATACAAAACAGGGAATAAGAAGGCAGAGCCCTGGCAACGACCCAGGACGAATTTACAGACAAAAGCCAATGAAGAATAACTAGAAAAGAGAAAAGGGTAATAAGTCAAGAAGACATAAAAACATCAGAAAAATTAAGAGAATAGAAGTTTTTTTTTTTTTTTTAAAGAGGTTGAATTGTTATTGCTACTGATAGAGTAGAATTGTCCAGAAGAAAGATCAGTGATTGGGCAATAATATGGGGCTATCTTATGCACTCACTTGTGTGATCATATGACTAATATTTACTTTCATTAGCATATTCCAACCTAGTTTGTGTGGAGTTGATCGACAGTTTAAAATTTTTGAAGGATTTGGATACAATGACATATAGTAGTAACAAAATTGAGAAGAGGCAGGGAATAAAGAAAAGGAGAAAGAAGAGGGTAACATACCAAGGAGAAGGAAAGACTCCAAGGCAATCAGTCCTTGAGGAGAGAACAGCATGGGCTTGAGGAATCATTTTCTATTATATGTTCACTATTTTAATGGAACTCTCTAGTTTTCTTCTACATTAAATATCTTTTCACTAATATGCTGAATGTTATAAATTGTAACCTGCTGAAACTGGAAAATCCAATTCATCACTGAAAATATAACTGCTTACTTCAAAAATAATTCTGGATAAAAAAATTCCAAAATATAATTTTTAGCTTCTGTGAGCTTAGGAGATAGCACAGTAGGTAAAGTACTTGGTGTGCATTAGTTTGGATCTCCATCCAGTCCCCACATAAGACGAATGGTAGTATGTGCCTATGATCACAGTGTTGATGACACAGAGACAGAAAATTCTTAGGAATCACTGCCAACAAGCTAGCAGAGTCAATGAGCTCTTAATTCATCAAGAGTCTTATTTGTAGGACTAAGGTGGAGAGCTACAGATGAAGACTGGCCTATCCATATATGTGCACATGTGCACAAGTGTGTGTTCACACACATGAACACATATACACACATGAGCACTATACACATACACATATAAAAGCAAAAACTATATTAATCATTTCACATTCTCCTCCTCATTCCAAAGATCATTTATCCTCAAAGCACATTAATTTTATTTTGTTTTCCTGTGCCAGGTCACCTCAATATCTTCAGAAGCAAGTGCATTATAATTATATTTAATTTAACTTGATTCTTAATATCAATTGGATGCATAAAAGCTTAGAATATTAGTCTTCAAACCATTTGAAAATGTCATGCAATCGCCTCTTGTTTTACAATCTAAAACTCTGTTGAAAATATGATGTTTATTTTATCATGCCATATATTTATTCATATAAAAACATTACTACCACCTTTTCTACAAGGGGACATGAGGAGACAGGCATTTTAACCACATGCTGTTAACTTTATTATTCATACAAATCCCTGCTCATTATATCACATGTGATATTTCAAGACATTTGGTGACATTCATGGGGTTATTCCATGGGAGATACATTTATTGCAATTTTACCCAAGTATTATAAATTTTTATAATTTTTTTATGTTCATATAATTATATATGTAAGCATGCATATATACAGAATTGCATTTATAATGCACATGTTATTGATGACAGAGAACACTTATTACTGTAATATGTGGATGAGAAGAGATGATGATCATGTGCCTAAGTCCTAACAGTTTCTTTTTTTGGTTTGGGTTGACATTTCAAAGAAATTGAAGCTTCTAAAAATATTATGCTGACAGTCTTATATTTGCTGGCAGTAATGATCTCATTGAAAAGCGTTTTAATTTGATACATAGAACTCTTCAGCAGCATCACAAACACACTCTTTTGGGTTATCAATTTCCTGCTGAAATAATTACAGTAACAGCTTCACAGTCTTTTCTTATCCTTCTTTTAGGAGAAGTAAGCATGTTTTATTGAAGTCATGTATACAGCTGCAATTTGAATGGCGATATTTTGCTCACATCTGGAGGGCTGATTTTCATGACCTTTGCTTCTGCACAATCGAGTTAAACACTTGGGACTGTGTTACTATATTTAAGGCAATCTGCATAATGATTTTAAGTCAGCTGAGTAAGTTCTGTCTCCTGCCCAGTGAAGGGGCCATGTGTACTTTCAGTGTAGGTTAGGAGAGCAGCAGAGAGCTTCCCTTGTTTCTTCCTTTGCCCGGACCATCTGCCTCAAGCAGCAGTATTCCTCCTCAATACATGAAAGGCAGTGTTTTGGTATCTTGCATTCTATACTGATTCCTGTGTCTCTTTTGGGGATCATTCTTGTTTGTCCTAAATCTTTGGTTCACCCATAACACAGTAAGGTTTTTTTTTTTTTTTTTCGGGGGGGGGGTAGGGCTCTTGGTTGAGTGTCTTGTTTCTAAGTAATGTTATTACAATGAATTTGAAACAAGGTGAAAAATCATTGTCAACATCATACCCACAGAGAATTGGAAAAAAGTTTCCCTTAAAATTGCTGCTAGAAAGTATTGATAATTATTTTTGTATTCAATTATAGTCATTGGAAGAAAGACTAAATTTTCTAGTCCTATGGGAGATGAATGAATTGGTATAAATGTCTGAGGAGTGATTGTCTCTGCTTGCCCCTGCTTCATAGTGTTTAATCACACCATGTTTCCTGTATTATAGGTTGAATAAAAATAATCTCCACACACTCACTGAATAACACAACCAGACACAGCCAACTCACTACAGCTCTCAGCATGAGAAGGTAACTACAGTAATGCAAATGCCAAGGGTAAAATGAGGGATTTGTAACAAAGTACAATTGAAATGTAAGACAGGAATTTTGTAATGTATGAATAAGAAAATAGAAATTTATATTATTTTTTAAATTAATATGATTTTGTAAAGCAGTATAATATCATTTAATGGTCAGCTTTGATAATCTAAAATGTATGTCCTGAAACAATTACTACAATAAGAAAAAGCCCTTGTTACCAACACTAGTATGATGAAGAATACCATCAGATAACTATTGAAATCACCTAAAAGGAGACAACAAAGTAAAAATAAAGAACACAATATAAAGGAAGAAAGAACAGATGATAAAGGTAATTAAAAACAAAGATTTTAAATTAAAAAAATCTCAGCACATCATTAATCACATTAAATAAAAGCAGCTCAAGTATGCTCATTAAAAAAGCAAAAATGGGGTCTTCCAGTTCATGATGGCGGACTAGAAGCCATGTGGTGTCCCTGGGGGAACAAGGGTTAGGGTTTTTAGCTGTGATCCAGGCCATGGACTCAAGCAATAGCCAGGATCTCGACTTTGGACACTTTCCAGCAACAGATTATTTTACTGATTGGAACCCATATTGAACACAAGGGTGTGCCAGAGGCAGTGAGTACAACAGCCCAGCTGGCAGGACCTGCTCCAGCGGTCTAAGCCGGCCGCCTTCCCGCCCCACCGGAAACCAGCTGGTCACCTTCCCGCCCTGCCCGGATCCGATACGGCTGGCTGCTTTCCCACCCTGGGACCGGCTGCACTCCCGCCCGGGAACTGGCTGCTTTCCTGCCCCAGGTCCCAGCTGTCCCCTGCACGGGGACCCAGCTGCCTTTTCCGCCTGGGATTTGGCTGCTTTTCCTGCCCAGAGAACCTGACTGCCTTTCTGACCTGGGAGATGGAGGCTGCCTTTCTTGCCCAGGGGACTGAGACTGCCTGTCCTGTCCAGGGAACCAAGGTTGCCTTTCCCACCTGGGGGACAACGGCTACTTTCCCCCACTCAGGGAACTGCGGCTGCTTTCCCGTGCTAACCCAGGGGCTACTTCTCCGTGCTCGGGGAAACGAGGCTACATTCCCCCACCCAGAGAACCATGGCTGCTTTCCCACGTGAACCCAGCGGCTACTTCCCATGCTTGCGGAAACCCAAGGTTCCTTTTCCACGACCAGGCAACCCATGGCTGGCTTGCAGAGCCCGGGGAATCTGGAGGCTCCATTCGTGAGCCTGGGGAGTCCAGTGGCCATATTCCCATGCCTGAGGAACTCAGCTGCTCCTTTCCAGTGCTCAGATATCTCAAAGGCAAAGCACCAACCACCTCAAGTGGAATCAAAATGGGCAGACCTCAACGCAAGAATATTACACCAGCTGAGGAAACCACACCAAATGACATCAACAAACAACTAAAGGGAGAGAGCAGAGGCAGGCTCAGGAAGACACGACACTAAACCCTGATCACACTGGCACAGATCCTAAGGAGAACTTAATGTTAGTCATGCAAGAAAAGATGGATCAACATATTAAAAGGGTACAAAGTCAGCCTATTATCTTTGCCACCAGGCTTAATATAATAGAGGAGAACCAAATGGACATCATAAGAGACATATCAGAACTAAAGGCAAGCCAGAAAACTGAAGGTATCAAAAACCAGCTTTCCAAATTAACCAAAGACATCTGCAAATATAAGAATGTCTGTCAGGAAGAAGTAATGAAATCAAACCTGGAAATGAAATCACATCTCAACAGGATGATAGAAGCAACCCAAAAAGAAGTTGCAGAAAACAAAAACCACATTGAAATAATAAGAACATCCCTAGAATCTCTTACTACAGGATTAATCACTGGGAAAACAGAACCTCAGAAATGGAAGACAGAACAGAGGAGAATTCAAGAGAAATCAGAACCTTGACAAAATTCAAAAGAGCAAGTGATAAATGCTCAAGGCAAATGTGGGATACCATAAAAAGACCTAATCTCAGTATCATGGGGATCCCAAAAGGAGAATAAAACCAAATTAGGGGCATAGAAAATATTTTCAACAGAATCATTCAAGAAAACTTCCCATACTTGGCAAGAGATAGTCCTGTACATCTAAGAGATATGGAGGACACCAACAAATTAGACCAAAGGAGGAACCCCACAAGACATATCTTAGTTATAATGCCAAACATTGAGGATAAAGAGAGAGTCCTTACAGCAACAAGAGAAAGGAAACTCACGTATAAAGGAAAACCCATCAGAATCACGTCATACTTCTCCATAGAAACTTTAAAAGCCAGGAGAGCTTGGAACAAAGTGATTCTAGGCCTAAAGAAGAATGGATTCCAACATAGACTACTCTATCCAGCAAAGATATCCATCATAATTGATGGAGAAATTAAAGTATTCCACGAGACTAATCAGCTTTAAAATTTCTTGAGCACAAAGCTAAACCTTCAAAAGATACTTCATGAGATATCCCATGCAGATGAAACAAACAACATACCCCAGGAAAGGAAAAGAGAGCAAGCAATGTAACACAAAAGAGATAGCAGCAACAGCTCAGATACCAACCTCCATATTCTCTACAACATAGCAAACCTCACAGTTATAACTTTGAATGCAAATGGACTCAACTCGCCTATAAAAAACACAGGATAGCAGGTTGGATCAGGAAAATGGACCCTTCCATCTGTTGCCTTCAAGAAACACACCTTATCGCTAAAGACAGTGACCTACTTAGAGTAAAAGGGTGGAAAACAATTTTCCAGGCATGTGGAAGAATAAAAAAGCAGAAGTGGCTACTCTAATATCTGACAAAATAGACTTTAAACCAACAGCAATAAAAAAGGACAAAGATGGCCACTTCCTACTCGTAAAGGGAACAATACAACAAGAAGACATCACTATACGAAAAATGTATGCATCAAATACAAGGGCCCCTCAGTTCATTAGGCATAATGAATGGGTCAAAAAAGAAATCAGAGAGGAAATCCAGAACTTCATAGAAACAAATGATAATGAGTAAACAACCTTTCAGAATTTGTGGGACACAATGAAGGCAGTTCTAAGGGGGAAATTCATTGCACTAAATGCCTTCATAACAAAGACAGAGAGGTCTCAAATCAACCAACTATCCTCACACCTAAGGTTATTAGAACAGATGGAATAATCCAACCCTAGGAGCTCGAGACACAAGGAGATAATTAAGAGCAGAGCTGAGATTAATGAATTGGAAACAAAGAAAACAATTGAAAAAATAGACAAATCAAATAGTTGGTTCTTTGAAAAAGTCAATAAGATCAACAAACCCCTGGCCAACGTAAACGAAAAACTGAGAAGGCCCAAATTAACAAAATAAAAAATGACAAGGGTGAGATCAACAACAGATCCAGAAGAGATTCTAAGTACCATCAGGTCATACTTCCAAAACCTCTACTCTGATGGCAGTTCAGGAATTAGAACCTCGCTGGAGCTGTGTTGTCAGGGGTGGGCTTATGGGGGTTACAAGCCAGCTTCCCCTTGCCAGTGTTTGACACACCTTCCTGTCATTGTTTGCAGTGCTGTGGCCAAGGTGATGTCCACCCCTCTGCTCATGCCATCGTTTGCCCTGCCAGGATGGAATATCACCAGAGTCTGTAAGCCAAATAAACCTATTCCTTCACAAGCCACCTTTGCTTGGTTTCTTTCTGTGCAGGAACTAGAAAGCTAACTGCAATAGTTTGGTCCTGGCATGACTGTTAATTTTGTGTATGAAGAAGTGATCTTACTTTATTTTGTAAGAGGGAAACATATGCAGGTCACTTTTCAGTAGAATGGTCTCCTTTGGGTTTACTCTTACTCTGTGGGTGTTATTCCTTCAGAAGGCTCCACTGTGTTTGAATATATATATATATACACTATACATATATATATTCCTATTCTATAGTTGTCCTAAATTCCAGATCTCATTACCTAGAATCACAAGACAACCGGGATATTTTCCTAATTTCTAGTATCTCAGCATTTGTTTCCTGGTAAGATCCTCAAACATGCGCTTCTCTAGTGCATCCTCAGTTGATGCTTCAAGGGGAAGGTTTTTACAGGGCACTACTCTATGTAGCTACCTTTCATGCTACAGATTTGAACCATGTAAGGTCCCTTAAGTTGTTCTCATATACCTGAACCTTAGTAATCACTTTTTGTTATTTTACTGAGGTAGCCATAAATTCCCTAGATGTGCTTGTTTTAATCATCATGCTCTTTGTTTATTGCAATTTCCTTGATCAACAAAAGTCTTATGTCAAAATTGAGCTTAGCTTTCTAATGTGTGGCCAGTAGGTAGTTGTTAGATCATGCATTAAAAAGTTGTTTTTGCCCAGGCTGGCCTGGAACTCCTGATCCTCTTGCCTCTGCCTTTTCAGCAATATCCTTCTGGCACACAACACAATCCAAAGCAGAAGTGCAGAGTCTCTTAATATCTCAACAATAAAGCAGACTTAAAACTCACCCACCATGACTCAGAGAACTGAGTGAAAGAAGGGGCAGAAAGATTGTTAGAGCCATGGTGGGGTAGAATACCCAGAGTCATTGTTTCCCTCAGCAACAACACACAAAGAAAAAAAAAAAAGAAAAGTGGCTACCACCTGTACAATTTATAATCTCCTACCCCATGGACTGATCCCGTAAGCCCACCAAGGAGGGCCCCCAGGAGGTTGGGTACAGGAAGGAGGAAATGGGGGTATCATCACAAGATTTGCTCATATAGTGTATTTAATTATTGACAATAAATATGTTTTTTTTTTGTTTTTTGGTTTTTTTGTACACATTAAAGTTTATTCTTTGAATTATAAAGTGTTGCCAGGCAAGTAGCACACACTTTTTTTTATTATCCATAATGAGATAAATTTAATGAACAAATAATGAGTTGTTATCCCCATTTCCCCAATTTCCTTCTTCCCTATCCCCAATCAGCTGGATATCCTCCTCCGTGGGAAGTCTGGCTGATTTGGGGCTGGAGAGATCTTTCAGCAGTTAAGGTACTTGACTGCAAAGTCTGACTACCAAGGTTTGATTTTTCACTATCCACTTAAAGCCAGATGCACAAAGTGGCACATACATCTGAAGTTCATTTGCAACAGTTAGAGGCCCTGGTGTACCCAATCTCAATCTCTCTGTCTCTCTGTCTCTCTGTGTCCTGGCAAATACATAAATAAATTATATATTTTTAAAGCTGGCTTGGCTAGGCATGATGATGCACACCTTTAATCCCAGCACTCAGGAGGCAAAGGTAGAATGATCAGTATGAGTTTGAGTAGACCCTGAGACTACATAGTGAATTCTATGTCATCCTGGGATAGAGTGGAACACTACCTGAAAAAAACAAACAAAAAAGTTTGTTTGTTCTAGCTATTAAATGTTCTTTTTTTTCTTAATTCATACCTGTACTTTTCCCATCATTTCCCCAAAAATATTAATATTGATATAATTACTGTAATAATATTTATAATGTTAGGGTAAGAATTTCAAGTGAAGGTTATACAATTACCATTGAAACAGAACAACAATCACAATTTTGTCTTTCACTCAATCACTCACTTATTCACGAACAAATGTATTTGTACTATGGGATTGATGTATTGTTTTTTCTTAAATATTTTTAATATAGTAACACAAAATTTATACAAACAATAAAACTTTTAGGATTCATACTTTTAGCCTATAGAGATTTCTCAGTCATTAAAGGTGCTTGTTTGTACAGCTTGACATCCTGGGTGTAAATCCACAGTACCCATTTAAAGCCAGATGCACAAAGTGGGGCATGTGTCTAGAGTTCATTTGTAGTGGCAGTAGACCCTGGCATGTTCTTTCTCTCTCTCTCTTTCACAAATAAATAAATAAATATTTATTTTTAAATCCATACTTTCAAGATTTTCTTTTTTTCTTGCATCATCTCTAATATGACATAATGAACATTCTATTTAGAGTTTGTGATTTTCATCGTTTGAGGTGAGATCATCCACAGCCTAAATTCATATGGCCATAAAGGGTGATGTGAATTTTCTGAGGGATTATACAGTTTTCATGATAAATCTAAAAAAAATTAGCACAAAAAATTATGACATGCAATCAAAATTACATTTAGCTGGAGCTTCTAAAATGCATGTTTCTTTTATTTCTATTTCTATTGCTACTGTCTTTTAATTGATTATGACTATTTTATGTATGAAGTTTGGTAACAGAGCTATTTGGGTTTTGTTTCTGTCTTTTTGAGTGAACATTATAAAGCAGCTCTTAGAAGCATATACTTGGAGCCAAAGGGTACTATCACTTACACACAGGAGGGCTGAGGGGAGGATAATTGAATTACAAACTGCTTGTGATGAAATGTACTCTCCAAAACAATGGAAACAATGGAGACAGAGAAACAATGCCAGAATGGTGTCTACAGTGAGAGAACAAAGCCTGACTAGGCAGAGGTTGCTAAACAAATCAGTCCCTATGCAATTAGATGAAAAAGAACTTAGCAATAATATCAGAATGAGAGACTAACTGGAAACTGCTACAATAAAAACGACTCAGATCTTAAGTTTGCATACTTTGTGGAATTACTTTCAGTTCTATATATGGATTTCACGTGGGAGTTAATATGGGAACACAGTGGAAGGTGGGAAAAGAAAGAATTTCTGAATTCTGGGTATAAATTCAATATGAATTTGTCTGTTAGGAAAGAAACTCAAAACTTAAAATTAATCTCTAGTAGAATTTCCTTTCACATGTTAACGATTGATAAATCTCAGCTTTGTTGTAGCTGTGGAATTGACATATTAATTTTTTTGAATCTTTGTTAAACATGTCTGTGTCTCATAGTCTCTTAAAATATAATTTTTCAGATACCAGGCCTTACTGGAATCCGAAACATTGTAATTGAGTGTGAAGATACACTTGACAACTGACCTCTGAAAGCATATTCTATGAAGCACATTCTTTCCTCTTGATTTCATATAGGTCCAGTTTGTTTAGAACATGCATATCTCTCTATATATGTAACTTTTTATTGACAGCCTCCATAATTATAGACAATAAGCCATGATAATTCCCTCCCCACCTCATGTTTCCCTCTCAAGTCAACCCTCCATCTTATCAACTCCCCCTCTCAATAAGTCTCTATTTTATTTCATTACTGTCATGGTGTCCCCCACTAACAAATTAATGTGTTCTCAGTGATTGATCCTCAGCTGATGGAAGTTTGGGTTTTACAACCTTGCTGGGACTGTGTTGTTGGGGGCAGGTTTATGGGGGTTGTAAGCCAGGTTCCCCTTGCCAGTATTTGGCACACCTTCCTGACGCTGTTTGCAGTGCTGTGGCAGAGGTGATGTTCACCCCTCTGCTCATGCCATCATTTTCCCTGCCAGGATGGAGTCTCCCCTTGTGTCCATAAGCCTAATAAATCCATTCCTCCACAAGCTGCTTTTGTTTGGGTTCTTTCTGTGCAGCAACTAGAAAGCTGACTACAACAAATACCATCACCGTTTTCTCCAATTATGAATGTCTTATGTAGGAAGTGTCAGACAGTATGAAGTCATGAATATCAAGGCCATTTTGTTTTTGGAAGATTGCATTGTAAGCAGTCCTACCCTTTGGCTCTTACATTCTTTCTGCCACCTGTTCTGCAATGGACTCTGAGCCTTGGGAGGCATGATAGAGTTGTCTCAGTGACTCCACTGTCATTTCTCAGCAGTATGATGCCTTTTGTGTCATCATGGTGGTCACCTCCATCTGGAAAGAGAAGTTTCTCTAGCCAAAATGAGAGTAGCATAAATATATGAAAATACTCATTAAAAGTGCTGACAAGGCAGTTTGGTGGGCATTTAGCCAGACAACAGCTGCTTTTACTCCTGTAGAACCCATGACCTCCCCCGTCATAGGCTTTTGAATAGGTCTGTAGTACCAGGCATGCATTCTGTTCCTTGGAACAGGCCTCCAGTCTGCTTAGAGAATAATTGCTTTCCCCATAACAGACGTGCCCACTATTGTACCAGTTGGCTATAGTTCCAGTTTTAAAGTCTCATACTTGGAGTATTCAGTCTTCAAAACCACATGCATGTTTAGTGTGTGTGTGTGTGTGTGTGTGTGTGTGTGTGTATGTGTGTTTGAGTTTCCTTACCAGAGTATTATGCCATTGAATAGGGAACACCAGGTGCTTGTATCATAATGTCTCCAAAACCTGGCTCACTTCCTCCAAAACATAAATAATTTTTTTTGCATTAAGCACTGAAAGTTCTTTTAAAAGAGAAAGTTTAAATTCATTTTGACAATTTTAGGATGATAGTTTGAACACTATAGAATTTCTACTTATTATCACTTAGTTTTTAATCTACTGACAATTTGTTATAAAACACTGCTACACACCTTTATGGAGGTAAAAAATGAGCTCTACTGCTTATATTAGATGCTATATATCATATAGTACATGTAAATTATGAATTATGATGATGTCTTATGTCTGGTCCACAGCACACCTCATTGAGAATTTATGCAGAACATTCAGTAAATATAAAATTAAGGGTGTTATGTTTAAAAGCAGAAACTTAAACATTTTGCATTAGTAAATCCTTCCCAGATTGGAATGTAGAAAATGTGACATTAAGACTTTAAAGTTCAAAAGAAAGTTATCCTGGTTCTAGGCACACTACGTTTTCCTTACTTCATGACTAAGTATCTTTATTTGCTTTGCTTTATTTCACTATCCAACAACCTAGACAAAGTGGGACACATTACATATTTATGGCTGTCCAAACTTCAACTTTATAGTTATAATTAGTAAATAAAATGCACAAGTTTCATTTGAGCATTGAACACTATTTTTTTTGTAAATACAGCAGGTTTTATAAACAGGCAAATGTAAATCATTTCAGCAATTTTCTTTCTTGTTTAAGCCAATTAATTCCCTCATGGATAGCTACATGTTTGGAGCTATTTTAAACCAATTCAGCATTTCCTCTAAAATTGCAGAGATCAACTATCTAACACTTAATGTTGCTTTTGCCTGAGACTCAAAATGAGCTGAATGCCACTGTAAATACATTTTGAATGACTGGCTTTGATTTTGCCACCATCCATCATTTATTAGTTTTATAACTGCATTTAGTCAAAAAATATATATTAAAATAAGGGTTATTTTTCCTATTGAGCTAAGTTTGTACAACTAGGCAAATTTCTGTTCTGAGTTTATTAACTCTGCTTTTCCTGATAGTGTCTCTGAAAAGACAGAGCACTTGTAATTTTTGCAGCTGTGCTGATACATGATTGACATGTAAAACTTAACCCCAAGGTCGCCCTTTCACACATGGTACTTAATACCTTTACAGCTGGTCTTCCTGAATCAGTAAGACAAATTGATGGTTTATGCTTCAAAAACTATAGAGAATGGTATGGATTCTTGTGAAGGGAATGCAAGGAATTTGGGGGGGGGAATTGGAGAGTGGGGGGCCTATAAAATAAGCTAAGCCAATAATGAATTAATACCATAAAATCCTTACTTTCATACAGTAAGCTGTGGGCATCGCCTGGTAAGAGGGGCAATGAATAGAATGGGAGGAAGCCTAACACCATGAAAAATTGCTCAGGCCTGCAACTCCCTGTCCCAGTCATTGGTTATTTCCCAC
This sequence comes from Zapus hudsonius, assembly GCA_004024765.1. Classification (NCBI taxonomy): domain Eukaryota; kingdom Metazoa; phylum Chordata; class Mammalia; order Rodentia; family Dipodidae; genus Zapus; species Zapus hudsonius. The sequence continues at coordinate 22,513 of PVHP010015951.1, read as the reverse complement.
ATTGCGCTGTTGATCAAAGTGACCCACGAGGTCCTCAAAACAAGAGAGGCTTTTGTCAAAGCTCTTGAATACCCACCCCAGGCCAAAGGGAAGACCCTATTGCTGAAGATACCACAGTGTCATTACACAACACCTAGAGACCTTGCTAGATCCAGAATGGTAACCAGCTCCCAGATGGTAGCATGTATATTGCTGGAAGGTGTTATATAGGCTGCCAGGGGAAATTGGTCAATGATATTTGGAAAAAGCAGAGACCACTGATATACAATGCAGACTGAAGTCATGAGAATGCTAAACACACTGCTATATGGAAGAGACCAGCAAGTCAAGAAATGCTCATCTGTGCAATAGTGGTGCTAAACCTAGGTGGGTAATCATGGCTTACTGATTGGCTAAGAGATCTGCTCAGTGGCAAGGAACCCTTAATTGAAACTGTGATCCATGGTAAAATCTTATGGGGACCAAGAACCCGGCCTCCAAGGGGAAATTCCCATTACCAGAAAGCTACAGAGAGTCTATACCCATTAGAATCTTGCCAAATTAGCAATGCTTATCTTATTTAACCTATTCTGATCTCACTCTCCCATAGAGATTCTTTTTGTATTTTTTCAGAAAGAAATGAAGAGCCATGGACAACCCAATTCCACCAAGATATGGGATGATGGCTGACATTTTGGGAGGAGATGAACCACCCCTGGCCTATCATACAGGGCTCAACCAAAACCTATGAGAAAGATTCATACAATACATCAAATTATTGACAATAAAGATATTTAAAAAGAACTATAGAGAATGGTATGAATTTTTGTGAAATTTAAGTGGAAAAACCAAAGCAATATAAATAGAAAGGAAAAGTACAGCAATGGAAGAGTGGAGAATTAGAGTATCCTGTGGCTGAAGAAGCAATAGCTGAGAATAAAGTTGGATTATAGACTGAGGCATAATAGTGTCAATAGGCTATGGGGATACTCAACTGCTTTCTGACTGGGCATGGGGCCTGCTCAGTGGGAAGACATTCACACTTGGAACTTAGAACCAAGTTAAAGACCTATTAATTAGAAAAGCATAAACTCTAGAGGGAAGTTTTCAGTGTTCTTTGATTAAATGGAGAGGATATGCCCATCATAAAGCCTTCTAAATGCATATGCTTATCCCCTTTCCTTAATGCTGTACTAACTCTTGCTTAGAGAACCTGCGTTTTGCAGATGGCAGGGAATACTGGGGATACCTAAGAACCATCAAAACAATCAGAAGAGAAAGTTAAGGAGTTATGAGTAATCTCTATCATGCCTTCCAAGGCCCAGGAATGGTTACAGAGGAAGTGGCAGCTAAATTATAAGTGCTTCTCTCACTGTTAGTCAGACAACTTTCTCTAAAGCAATGGTGGTAGAGAGTGAGGAGATGCAAAACTCATCCAGCAGAAAACAAGAGACTAAAGCAGGAAAGGAGACTTCTAACACATCCTCCAAGACTCAGGCAACATTGCAGAAGAGGACCAAGGAATGTCAGTGCTACACAGTGGGTAGGCATACTGTGAAGCATTATCCTTCTCACAGGAAATGACTGGTACATTCATGAACTCCCAGTGTTCCCCAATACCCCCACTGAGGAGGGCTTTCAGTAGAATGCAGATGGGAGATATTAGCTCAGAAAATAGAGTGAAAGTATGTTTTTAGAAATAACTGAAGATGATCAGCATTATGGTCATGCTGTGCCTTGCAATGTTTCAGTAGGAATCTATCCCAAAGATTTATTTTCTCACATCCCAAGGTCAACATTGTAATTACTGTAAAGACAGACATCAAGACTGAGAAGTATGCTCAACAGGTGAGGCACATAGTATGAAGTCTATTCTGTAACTACATAATTACTGCCTTCTTCAAAACTGAAGCAAGTAGTGATTAATAATTTTAAGCTCTTCATAAGTTGTGTATTAATTTGTTTTACACCAGAAGAAATGGAGGCCTACAAATCTATGAGAATGAGTTAAAATCTATGTTTTCAATTACATGAAAACATCAAAATACACTCAAAAATCTTTGTCATATTCAAGGGTAACCTGCTGATAATTTGCCATTTGAAAACATCTAATAGTTGAGACTCCTACTTTTGCTCCATTGGAACATTACAAAATAATCCACTACTTATTTTGTGTCATTACCTCTCCTTTAACTCTCATTTTTTTTCTCTTAATAAAGCTAGAGATTTCTTTATGAAATTCATATATGATCAAATCATTTTCTACTTAAATGGCTTCCCACTGTCATGGGAATGAGGAGTGAGCTTCTCAGATAGTGATCCCAGGCACCTTCTGTTCTTGCCTGTTGCCTCCCTCTGAGCCCCACTGTCATTCTGCAATTGGATATTGTTCCTTCTGCAAGACTATTTTTGCTCAAGTCCAGTTTCTTACTCAGAACTCAGCTCCTGCAAGCAAGCCATCCCTGATTTTCTGACTTTCTTGAAAAATACCTGTGACAGACTATTGTGACAAAAGATAACTTTTCTTCAAAGCACTTATGATAATTATGGGCTCAAAGGGACATATATGGTAAGGTCTCCCCTATGAGACTGAAGCCTGCAGAAGGGCAGTGCTGATGGAACTGTTCCAATCATTAATTTAAACGTGATAATTTCTAGACCAATTAAATTCCACAAATGAGCTGACAAAATGAAAACTGTACAGTGATTTTCTATTAGCACCACTCTCTAACCAACTGAGCTAACTGGCCAGCCAGAGTGATTTTCTAATTAGCAATAATTTTATTAAAACTCAAAATCTTACATAAAATCTTGGAAGAGGAAGAAAATAGAGGTTGTACATTAGTAGCATGAATTAACTAAGTCAGTTAACTGAGACAATACATACATTCATCCAAGTAAAAATGTCGATATTTTGGATTTTATAAAATTATCTGGATAAAGACCAGAAATTTGAATTGGAGAATTTTGCATGAAAACTTTGAGGAACAGATACATCTGAATATCTGTTTTATCTCAAAATTTTGTTTTGAGTAGTTGAATTAACTTTTCAAATACATTATAAAATATTATAACTTAAAAATATTTTTATTCAACATTATTTTTGTTATTGACATTTACTCAGATAATCTCTTATATATTTAAGACTCAATATATTTTTCTCAAGTTAAATTAAAAACCCATCTATTCACACTATGCTATGGCATGGCCTTTAACAATCCACGCCCCCTGATACACACATCCTTGCAACTTATTAAAAATAAAAACATCCAACCATCCCAAACATATTGTACAAACATTTGAGATAATATGTTTCAGATATTAAGTAAACAGATTGTTTTCATCTGCAAAAATAATGAGTTTGTCTCCAATGACACATTCAAACTTCCCTTTTGATTCAGTATTGTTACAAATGTTTCTGAAAAAGTCTGCCACTTGATCGGACTTTTTAATACATTTGACAATTTTGTGACATTTCCCCAAAATGTTTTTGAAAGACGCTGGCTTATGTAATTTCTTTGCAACATGTGGTGCTGACTTGCACACAATTCGGCGGTGGATTCATGTTGCCGTCTTGGCAGTTGTTGACCTCAGTGCTTTCCCGCTGCTGAGACAGATGTCACCATGTTGTTGCCAACATTCTTTATGGTGTGGGAAAAATGAATCCAAACACTAGCAAAAATTCCCCGGTTGTCTAAGTGTCAAGTGTTTGAATGAATGCACTCTCCTCACATTCGCTTTCATGCACACCATAAAATAGGTCAGTGGCAATCAGAAACACATGTCCTCTCAGCTGATTGGATGGTAAATACAGCTATGAAGCCCAGTCTGTAAATGTAAGTGGATAAACAATGTAAATATTTCATCTGACAGTTGTTTGTAGCACAGCAAGTCCTTGCTTATTACAATGGAAGCACATGTTATTTGCATGTTTCTTCCTATTCTAAAATGTATATGTAAATAATGTAAAATGGATTCCTGGTAAACGTATGAAATGCTACAAATTAGGACTGCCATTCATTGTACATGGCCTTTGAACCCATTAATAATGACCAAAATTAACATCATTAGAGAATAGGGTTTGTATTGAATTGTTTAGTAGCTTATTTTTTGTTTCTGCAGGAGAAAATATGGCCACCATAGGCTCAGTGATCACATCATGAAGTTCCATGGGAACAAGAATGTTGTTTATGTGTTAATAGTTGAATGCCCTGGGAAGAGCTTTTTAGATAATCCATCACTTCTTAATTGAATGAGTAACTGCTTCTGAATTGTCACCCCTATACATCTTCAAGTTTTAATTTTTTTATTTTATTAGGAAGTGAGTTGATAAGAAAAAAAGCTCTATTCCCACACTTAAAAATATGAAATCACAAGCTAGAAAGAAGAATAATAAAGGAGTGATGAGAGCGTAGAATATAAGGAGAGAAATCCTGTGAGGTCTAAGGACAAAGGCGAACTCCAGAAAGACTGGAAGCCACCTGTGAACAAATGACTTGAGAATTCTGTTAATATAGAAATATTACAAATTCTATGTATATTTTCTCATGCTTATATATACTCTGATGTGAATTTTTATGAACATAAACTGATATAGGAAAGAAATGGTGAGAAATTCTCTTAAAGTGTGGCAATTGACCAAATAAATGAACGAATTAAAAATTGGAAAGAAACATTATTACAATGTTTTTCATGAAGGCTGAAGTTGGCAAATTTTAGGAGTAGCAAGAAGGCTTCTATCAATCCAGAATGGTAACCAGCTCCCAGATGGCAGCATGTGTAGAGCTGTTGGGGGAACTGGTCAATGATACTTGGAGAAAGCAGAGGCCACTGATATACAAGACTGATGTCATGAGAATCCTGAGGACACTGCTATATGGAAGAGATCAGCAAGTCAGAAAGGGGGTATGCATCACTGCCTACAAATGCCTGACCAGAGGCAACTAACAGAAGGAAGGGATAATGTAGACTGACAGTTTCAAGGGGAATTTTCATGGCAGAAAAGTCACAGAAGCAAGAGCATAAAGCAGAACAAGTCACATGGTTAGGAAGTGAGCACAAGGCAAACGGGAAGTGGGGCCTCCACCAAAACTGCAGGCTTGCCCTCAGTGATCCAACCCCTCCAGCAAGGCTCCACCTTGTAAAGGCTTTACTACCTTTGAAAACAGCTCATCTATCAGGTAATGGACTAAGTCTTCAAACACACTGAGCCTATGGTGGCCATTTACATTCAAACCACAATAGGAAAGAAATGGTCATATGTTGAAAGCCATGGAGGACATTCATTCTTTCTCACACTGATTTTTCTAGAATCAACACAAGACTAACCACTCCACAAGAGCAACAACTTCAGAATAAAAACACAAAGGAATAGAAATAGAAGCTCAAATCCCAACTGTTTTTTAGTCCAAGATCTTTTGCAAAATATCACTGTTAGGCAAGTGCATCAGAGTTAACTTCTCTTGGAATTCTGTTTTCTTTGTATTACCTGGTGTAACACTGATTGTGTGTCCTTTCTTTCTACATACTTGTTGAATGTTAGTCCTTCAGGAATTTTCTACATCACTTTTAAGATGAATGCATTTAACTGACCTTTGCTCCTGCTTGAGCTTTTTTTAAAAAAGTAATATTAAGCCATTGGCATCAAATGGAAGCTGAAGTTCAAATTTCTTACGCTCTTTATTCTGCGTATAAAAAAGCATGCAGCTATCAGAGCGCTTGCATCACTTTTATGTAAAAGTGTACAAGGTAGAGTTTGAGCTGTGGTTATATGTACATGCTGCTCTAACCTTTATCACCATGACAATTACATGACAACATAACTGAAAAGGGAGTATGAAATAGTTCATTGGATATCACGATTTCAGAGGCTTTAATACATAATGGCCAGGAGGGCAGAACAAAGCACATCAATTCAATTGCCAGCAACAGGAAGTAGAGAACACGCATGTGCTGGAGTACTTTCTCTTGCCTCCTTTTATTTCAGCACACACTACTAATGTTGGGATGCTGCTTCCTGCACAAGGAGATGGTTTTCCAGACAATCCTCTTTGGAAATAACTTCATAGATTCATGGATATATGTGCTTCACTAATTCACTTAACATTTCACACTACCCCTTCAGTTCATGTGGTATTTTTTTTTGTGTGTTCAATACTTGTGAAAGAAATAACAATTAAGAGTACTGCAGAAGCAGAGCTGTTATAATCTATTTTACAATTTCATATTAGTAGTGATAAGAGAGTTCTACTTGTAAGAATCTTATCAGAATAATTATGTGATCTCAAACTAAAAACATAAAATTTAGATAAATGTAAAATAAGATGAAAACTAATTATAAGCATCCTAAAGGACTTATGTACACAGTGTATCTATGGAGCTTTGTCTGATATTTTTTAAGGTGATTTCATTTTTTACTTTCAAAATACTATTTTTTAAAATAATTGGAGGAGTCATGTATGCTTAGATGTAAGTACAGAGTAATATTTGAGTATATATGTACATATTTGAGTACATATGTACATTTAATGTGTATATATGAACATACTATGCTTAATATATGTATATAATTAAGACATCCAAAATGACTATATGAAATATCAAATGGTGTCTCATTGCTTTGTGCAATTTTTTTGGATTACTTGATAAGTTTTATTGAAATTTAAAGAAACAAAAACAAGTGTAAAAAAAGATTTGTGAAAAGCCAAAAATTTCTTATCTAATGGTATATGTAAAAAATAAACATGTGCCCAAAAATGGGAAGAATCATGATTTAAAGTATATATCACCTATCATATTATAATTAATCATTCTTTATCATGATGATGGCATCATATTCACTATTTCCTTAGATTTATTCTCATTGTTTAGATTAGCTTGTTAGCTTCTTCTCACACTTTATGATTTCTTGATCTGTGTGAGCTTTGAGACAATCTCATTTAGAAATTGAGGCAGGTATTTTTATGTCTGGGGCACAGAAGCTAACAATTTTAAGTCTCCAAAGTAAGAGACATAACAAACTAGTTGACGTGAACAAATAAAACTGTATGACATTAAGTCATGGAAATTCTAGGAAGCACTGTTGAGTTGCATGATCATGCAACATCATATGCTCTGATGTTTATTGAAAAACATGGATGTTTGCTTAATGTTCCACCTAAGTACTCTTCTGTAAATGCAGATTTCACTCCTCAAAGAGAACTGCTTTTGTACTTGCTCTTATAATACCCTTTTAAAAATGAGTTGGATCAGGACTGGGTGGGTTGCTTGGTGGTTAAAACTGCTTTCCACAGAAGCCTAATGACCAGAGCTAGGATCCATGAACACATATAAAGCCACAGCAAGTAGCACATAGGTCTGTAATGCTGATGCGTTTTTGGCAATGAGAGACACTGTCTTGTGGCCTAGCTAGTATTGTGTAATGTGATCCTCCTACCTGCCATCTCCTGCTTAGAGTAGTGCAGAGCAGGCTCTGGGTACTCATATGCTATGGATGGTTTCAAAGGCCTTGGTAGCATCAGTGGAGACCAGGCAGGTGAGGAACCCAGGCATGCAACCCCTTTGCTGGGACAAGCCATGCTTGTCTTTTCTTATGTGGGTGGTGTTGGAGGAGCAGCAGAGGGGAATTGTGACTTCTAAGACTATTCAGTGGCAACAAGGTCAACCCTTATCCGTAAGTGTCCATGGAGGCTCCTTGGGAAGCAATGAAGACTCTTCAGCAAGTGATTGATTGGTGGACTTTTACTGGGGAATGTCCATACACTCACTAGCCACTACCTGCATCCACCTAAAATTTACTTATAATATAAAGAGTCTTGTAAGAGAAGAAGTGAATCAATGTACCTTACTTCCTGACATACAGCTATAGTAATTAAGATTGCATATGATATATTGCTTGAGATACATATATTTGGACTAATGGAGCACAAAAATCCCGAAATAGAGACATTGAAATGCAGTGAACTGATTTTGTCCAAAGCTACCTATGGAAAAGAAGAATGTTTTTTCAATTAGTGCTGCTGGAGCAGCTGATATTTACAAGCAGGAAAAAAAAATTCTTCACACTTTGGAAGATTATCAATATAAATCATTTGTGAACTTAAGGGTAAAATATAAAATTATAAAACTTTTAGAAAAAAACACAGCATGAAATTTTGGAATCTAGGACTTGACAAGAAATCAGGAACAAAAGTACATCATAAAAAGACACATGTTAAACTCATCAAAATGAAAAAATGGCCTAGAAAAGATGTTATCAAGGGAATAAAAAGACTGGGAGAAAATATGGTAACAACTTCTCTAAGAAGGAATAAATATAAATATAAAAGTTTCAAAATCCCATGTTATAAATCAAACAATCTGATCAGAAAGGTGACAAAAGACAAATAGCAAAATTTCAACAGAAAGGATGTTCAGATGGCAAAGATGAGTGAGAAGTTATTCTACATCATGAGCAAATGGGTTCTGCAATGTGCTATCACCACACATTTATCACAATGACTTACATGACAATCAGAATATAGTGACAATATGGAACACTCATCACAGTAGTACAATAATACTTAGATACTTTATTTAACATATAAATGTTTTTATAGTATGTATGCAACATATGTTCAATGTATGAACTTTTCAAATGAAAAGCATTTTTATAAATTTTTAATATAATTACCTCCTGATACCCTCTTTTTCTGCTTTCACCACCCATCCTCCCGTGAATTCACTATTTTAAAATTTGTCTATTTATTTATGTATTTATTTAATTTGAGAGAAAAAAGAGGTAGGAAGAGAAAGAGAGAGAAAAAGAAAGAGAGGGAGATATAAAAAATGGGCATGCCAGGTCCTACTGCCTCTGCACATGAACTCCAGACAGACGTGCCAGCTTGTGCATCTGGCTCTATGTAGGTACTGGAAAATAAACCTGGGTTGTCATGCTTGGCCAGCATGAACCTTTAACCATTTAGCCAAATCTTGATCCTGAATTCACTTTTCTTTCTAACTATTCCCTCTTCTACTTTGATGTGTTTTTGTTTTTCCATCTACCACATCATCCATGACAACATGATTATGGGCCCAATATCACTTATTCAGGAAATGACAGCTAAGGTGAGGTCAAGAATGCATTTGTGTCCTGAAGATGGCTTTCCTCCATTTTCCATATCCTATGGCTCTTAAAATCTTTCCATTACTTCTTCTAGGATGGTTCTTGAGCCTTGGTGGGTGTAATAAAAATGGACTACTTAGTGCTGAACATTGCACTATCACTTCTCAGCTCTTTGATAAGTCTTGGGTCTCCCCACTAGTCACTACCACCTGAAAACAAAAGGTTCTCTAACCAAAAGTCAAAGCAGCACTCATGTATAGGCAGAAACATAAATATTTAGAGGGCAATTTGGTGCACATGTATATCCACTTAGCCAAACAACAGTGGTAGTTTTGCTTCTAGGGTTTATGACCTTCTTGCCATAGGTTTTTATCTAGGTTTTCAGTGTCAAGTATGGATTCACTCCTATGGAGCAGGACTGCAATCTAAGGAGAGAGCAGATGGTTTCCCTCACAGTAAGCATGCCTCAATTGGCTATTTCTTGGAAAAGAATATATAATCACCATATGTCATAATAAGTTACACGCTGATGGAGTAAATCTCTAAATCAGGCACTTTTATGGGTGGAAAGGATTTACTAAAGCTACAGATCCATGGGAAGTTACATAGTGGCAAAGAAGGCTGCCACCCCATTACCACCTTCATGGTTCGAAGCAGAGAGAGAAACCCATCACCAGTAACACACATACAACAACAAAACAGGCAGGGGGTGGGGAGAAGGTAGGGGAGAAAGAGAAATTTTCTCCCTTTATATATAGCCTTAAGGTGGGGTCTGCCAACCTTATCCCAGACTTGTTGACTATCTTTAGAATTTCCTTCCTGCACTGCCCTCCCAGGAAGGGATGTTTATTCTAGTTCCCCTGAACTTCCTTGCATAGTGACCCCTAGTGAGAGGCTACCTTCCTGTGCACACTCTCAGAGACCCACTCAAGATAATTTTAAAAATCACGTCAACAAAAAAACCTAACTATCACACTGTGTAACCCAGCAATTATATTTGTGTATTTATCCAAGATAAATGAAAGTATATGTCCATACAAAATCTAGGTGTGAATGTTTGTAACCTTTTACTTTATTGTATCACCAAAGTGGAAACAATCCAGATGTTCTATGAATGAGCCATGTAAGATTTTTGATAAGACAGAAGTGAAATGTTCTACAATAATAATCTCTCTTTCTTTCTTTCCTTTCTTTTTTTTGATAAGTTCACTGTGTCATTATGATTGGCCTTGAAATCATGGCAATCCTCTTCCTAAACCTCATAAGAGCTGGAATTAAAGTACTAGCCACTACACCCAGCTAATGCTAATAGTCTTATGTAATAACTTACTATAGCTCAGCAGTTATCTCTGTGCTATACTCAGTGAAGGGTAAAATAAATGAGCTTTCTCCACATTACTGCTTACAACTGCCAGTGAATCTATTATTATATCAATGTTGGAAATATTGTGGAGAAAGAAAAACATTCAGACAAATACCACTTATGGATTTTTAAAATTTGATTTTGAAGAAAATGTTTTTGTATGTTTCCTAATTAGTTCACAGCCACACATACATTCTGAAATATCAAGAAATGATTCCTTATTATACAGAATAAGTATACCTTAATAGATTAAACATTGTATTTCTCTACATCTATACTTCCAGAATTCAATTTGTTTAGCCCTGAAATTCTTGAAAATTATTATTGACTGTTAGGAAAAAAATCCCACTTTTTATATTTTAAGAATTTGTGCAAACAAGATTTTCATCTCATCTGTAAATGGAAACATCCATGCAGTAGAGCTTGTATCTACAAAAAGATCAACTTGTTTTGTCTTGATAGACCTGTGATCCATATTTAGCTTCACTTTGAAGATATACAAGATAAAATAATGAATATACCAAAATATACTTGAGTCAGTCCTAGTAGGTGGGCTCAGTGAGACTACACAGTCATTCAACTGTCCCTCACATTCAAGATTAGAGTAAAAGGAGCCATTGTGGTTCCAATGAGGAACAACAGAGACCAAAAGACATCTTTCTACTCTATGTGGAGAAATATGGAGTACAACAGAAACGGTCTTCCTTACAGAGAACACATGGGATCTATCTCAAATTATCATCTATAGAATTTCCTTCATGTGTTTTATCAAAGCTCATTTAGGATTTTAGAAGTTTTAAAAGTCACATAGAATAATTCTATGTTTCATAGAAGTGCTGTTTGTTCATAAGTAGTGGACTCTAAGGAAAAAGGAAAATCATTGAGATTAAACCAGTGCTGAGACCCTGTTTAACTTTGTCTCCTTCTGACCCAAGTACATCAGAGTCCCTCATGTGGGACATGACTCTCAAAGAAACTTACAGAGACTGTCATCTTTGGATCCTGATGAATGTTCCTTATCATATGTCCTTTAAGGCATTTTAAGTGCCATGACAATATTTTTATTTTCTTGGATAAAGACAAAGCCAATTAAAAAAATAAACTTCCTTATTTCTGCTTGATAATTTCATGTGCTACCTGTTATTAATTTTTAGAATTTTTTTCTACATAGCTTTATTTAAAAGCTTCTAAACCAGAATTACATTCATGGAGTCCCATGAAATGATAGTTTTTTTTTTCTAATTGAATCAAAATATTATTTTAATATCTTATTAAATTGCTAAACTGATTAAAAACCACTAATCATGAACTTAATAATAATGTAATCATGATTTATGTTTTAAAAGAAATAAAAGTTCATTTTTAAAAATGTGTACTTACATAATTACTTAGCATGTGTGAGCCACTGTGTTACAACTCCTCTGTGCTAAGCAGTAATCAGCTTCACTCAGTCACTCGAAACTATTTGATCATAGCTTTTCAAAATTTTATTATTATTATCTTTTTCTTTTTTCCATATTTATTGTAAATAATTAGATGCATTGTATGAGCAAGTCTTGCGATAGTACCTCCATTTCCCTCTTCCCTGTCCTTAACTCTCTGGAGGCCTCCTCAGGGGCTTGCTAGACCAGTCCATGGGATAGGGAGCTATGGATTATTTGGGAGCTAGCCAGTTTTTTTTTTCTTTTTTTAATTTGAGTTTTAAAACTCATTCTTACATCATAGAGAATTCAAAGCAGTCACATTGAAAGGGCTCATCCCAACATGGATGTAAAACTACCACCAGGTGGCTGGAGAGGTGGGATTTTGGTTCCTTGATTCCACCCTCTCCTCTCCCCAGGCCATGAGATGTGTACATAATTAGGTGCAGCTGCTGGGGTTTAACAGAGGTCTCAGGTGAGGGTCTGATTCTTTCCCTGGGGAATGTGAATGGGTGCTGTCTGGAGAGTCTCTTAGACGCACTTACAGTCAAAGTCGGCCATAATCAATGTGTCATATAACAGAGACATCTATTATTTTCTAACTAATTTCTTCATTGACATGAAATGTTTTTCACTGGAGATGAATTAGGAAGGAAAGCCAGTCCTTTCTCTCTGTTGTGTAGATGCTTTGAGACTTTTCTGACCCAGTTGTTTTGGAAGAGAGAGCACCTTATTGCAACCTGGGCAGTTCCTGCATCTTCTGATTTTTGATATTAGGCTCAGAGAACTTCGAGTCTCTGCCTCCAGGATCTCTAGTTTGTATTTTTTCCTCATTAGTTTTTCCCAGTGTTCTTTCCATTTCCAGTACATGCAACAGTTGAGTTAAGGAGTTAAGCTTTCTCAGAAGGAATTTCAGAATCTCACACTGTTATAGCCTATTTCTTTAATTAGTTGAGAGTATCAAATTTATTCCTTTAATATTGTTTACAGCTGTTATGATTGCTGATTCCATCACAGATGGAAATGCTCTCTGGTGCTTTCTGGAAGAGGGAGTCAGATTTTTTTTTCTTTTTGGATGTTAACTTTCTGTGTTTATGTTGTTGTGTTTTCTTTGGTTTTTGGTGATAAAAGAAACTCTGGAAATTTTCATGTTTTTATTTAAAAAGTGATTTTAATCACTGAAACCCAGTTTTTTTGTTTCTTTTTTTTGTGTGTGTTCTAACCTATTTCTCCCACAACATCACATCCTCATTAATTTTTCTTTGTGAATTTATTTTTAACAATTTAGAATTCTTTTGAAAGCATTTATTTTACCAGACATATTTATTTTAGTGGTGCAATTTTTATGATGTGTAAAATAAATCAGTTTGCTGGAAATTGAGGAGATCGACCTATGGTGAAACAGTGAAACTATTCCTCTCTCTAACTAAAGAATTAAAATTTTCAACCAATAATCCCTGAGGTTTGGATGTTAGACATTCACCTCCAAAAAAGTTCACCTCACTTTTCCTTAAATAATCCACAAAATTTGCCACAAACAAACTAGCCTCAAAATTTGTACTCCAAAAAGACTCAGCTTTTAAATCCATAATCAACAACACTTCTTTATAGCTCTTCCTTAACATGGAGTATAAGGTCTTAATGTATGACTGAATTTTCATTGACAACAAGCAAAATCTGTCTTGCAATTGTACAATTCACATTATGATAATTGCATCTGCATTCATTTTGAGACCGTAAAATATGTTGTTTCATGAAAATTGCTTCAGAGGTAATTTATTAGCTTTTTATCATTATGAAAAAGGAAAAAAAATAATAAGACTCCATTCTTAATTATCTACCGATTTATTTATACTCACATTTTCCTACTTAAAAAAAAAATTAAACCTGGAGCCAGAGAGATGCCACAGCGTTTGAGGCACTTGTCTGCCAAGCCTAAAGACCTGGGTTCGATTCCCCAGTACTTACACAAAGTCAGATGCACAAATGTGGAACAAACAGCTGGTGTTGACTGGAGGCCTTGGTGCACTCATTCTATCTTTCTCTCCTCTCTATCACTCTCTGCTTTCAAATAGAATATATTTTAAAATTTAAAAAATTAAACCTTATAGTTTTCAATTAGAAAAAAAAATCAATTAATTTGCCCCAATATGTAGATTAAGAAAAACTGCTGTAATTGACAAAGATCTATAATTTCATATATTCTAGCAACAAAGACAAAAGGAAAACATGAGTTACTGACAGAATTGTATGAGATCGTCAGCATAAAGAAAGGTGAAATACTCAGGAAACCTTGTGATGGGAACATCCCTGGTGGTGTTATTCTCATGAAGGTCTGAGGAAGTCTGTATAAATTTGCTTCCTATGATTGTATTTCAGACAATGTTTACAATGGCTTTATTTAGAAGTCAGCTATGCCACAAGAAGAACTGAAATTGTAAAATTACTTTTTTTTAAAAATTCTGAGTTTTTGTTGATTCCACACAAACAAGCTTTCTACTGTTTCGTGTTGGAGTTCCAGTGCAACTCCCTGAGGCTGAGATAGTGAGAATTAGGAACACAGTAACATCTAGACTTCTGGATCCTGAGTGTCCCCACGGTATAGCACATGGCAAGAATTGGTTGAGAGAAGGATTTTAACTTGCTAATATAAAAAAAAAAACTCACAGAACTGTGTAAAAGCTGCCTTCATATCCCAATATTTTTTGATAGAACAAAAAAACCCCCACAAAACAAAAAGAGAAAACCAAATTAGAGCGAGAGGAAAGAGACATGGGAAAGAGCAAGCTTGTATGGCTGCTGTCAGCTGAGAGAATCCTCTGGGAACTCACTGCTAAGTCATAGCTTCAAAGGTTGTGTTTTGTTGCTTGGGATTCCAAAAGTCTTCATAACTCCCAAGCCATCATTTTGGCTATAATATGAGCAAGTTGTGGTCCTGATGCAGAGAGGACATCAAGGGGAGGAAGATCAGCAGAGGCCCACTGTTGTCAGGAGGATCAGTGCCCTGAGGATAGCTCTGCCTGTGCCCTGTATGATGGCAGAGTCTCTGTGCAGAAAGGAGCATTCATTAGGGACCATTTTAAATGCAGATTCCATACTGTGATGGTTAGGTTTTGTTGTCAAATTAATCTTTTTAATTATCTTGGAGAGTTCTCTGAGGATGTTTACAGGAAGGCAGCCTCTCAGTAGGGGGCAGGATGCAAAGAAACTCAAAGAAGCTAGAAGTAAACATCCTTTCCTGTGTGGGCAGTGCAGGAAGGAAATTCCAGAGACTCAGGAAGCCATTAAGTCTGGGGAATGGTTGTAAGACCCCCACCCTAAGGCAATATAAAGGGGAAGAAATCCTTTCCTTGGCCCCTCTGCCTGTTCCCTGTTCTATGTGTGTGGTGTAGGAGATGGGTTTTTCTGTCTGCTTGGACCTGTGAAAGAGGACCAGCCTCTTTGGCTGTTATGGAACTTCCCCTCAATCTGTAGTTTCAATAAATACTTTCCTCCCCCAAATTGTGCCTGGTTTAAAGATTCATCCCAGCAGCGAGTGGCTGACTACGACACATGCTATAAAGCATTTGTTTGAAACAGAAATGTGTTCAATGTGCTCTGTAGAGGCTTGTCTTTATTTTGGCTCACTCTGCGCCAGGTTCTTTTCTTACACACACTATGTGGAGTTGCTGGCGAATGCTGCCCTTGTCTTGTAGCTGATGAAGAAATACCAGTGTGGCAAAGTTTCTCATTTTGCTTTTCTTCCAGCTAGAAAACACTGAGGCAGAGTTTGCATCAGACATTTATTTGGTTTCTAAACTGGAGATCTTGAACACTATGTCATGGATATCCCCCCTTAAATATCCTTTAATAGAAGAGACATAGTTTAGTAATTTCTCTGTCTCTGTCTGTCTCTGTCTCTGTCTCTCTCTATATAAATATATATATGTATACTTATATATAACATGATTGATTATATATAATATGTATACCATTTCTATAATGACACATAACTTGGAATCTCAAATTAACAAAGCTAACAGATATTAATATATAATCTTCTGCTATGTTTTGTTGTAAAATAAGTGCTTTAAATCCTATAAGAGAGTCCGGATTTTATTGCTTTTCTTACTTGTACACTGCTATGAAATAAATAAAGAGCATTCCAAGATTCCACTCTTAGCATTCTGTTATTGAAAAAATAATGAAAAAAAATTAAAACTTAGGACAAAACTGAGGGAATTAAAATATTCAGGAATAGAGAGAGGTAAAGGGCAGCAAAATCTAATGAGATAAAAATGGCCTACTTACACAATGAGCAAAGCAAAGATTGATGGACCTGATTTTTGTTCTTGCCAAAAGCAATAAGTGAGCACTGTAGATTAAAAATAAAAAAAGCAAAATAAATCAACAAGTTTACAGAATTATTTTGCAAGTACATCATGAAATAAAAGTCTCCATAATTGTTGTCATTGCTGAAATACATTTTAGTCAGGTCAGTGTATAAAGGCTTTAGATAGTCCTGACACATTGATTTACCCATAGATTACCAATTTGTGTTATTTTCAAACACGTAGCAGTATGTGGCATGTTAATAGAAGTCAGTCGGATTTCTGCATAAAGGAATTTTCATAATATAATGATTAATGAATGAATGGCATTTTGATTCTTTCAGAATGAATATTTTAGTATAGTTGCAAATTCATAATAATTTAAATTTAAAAGATTAATTGTAATTTTAAATCTTTCAACAAAGGTAAAAATTTTTACTCCTTGGTTAAGATTTGCTTCATCTTTCAATAGTTATGATGAAAGGGGGAAACGGAAACAGAAAGGAAATTGTGACAGGATGAGGAGACAAAAATGCCAAGGCTTGAAGAGTGTATACTGCGTGTGTGACCGCGTCTCTATGAGTATACATGGATATGTGTATTCACATATAGATCCTCTATTAGCATAAATCTTTTAGCCATAAACCATAGTTTTCTTCAATTTTATTTGTGTGTGTGTGTGTGTGTGTGTGTGTGTGTGTGTGTGTGTGTGAGGCTCTTGCTGTTGCAAATCAATGTCAGATGCTTGAGCCACTTTTTGCATCTGGCTTACCAGGATGGCTGGGGAACTGAACCCAGGCAGGCAGGCTTTGCAAGCAAGCACCCTTAACCACTGAGCAATTTGGCCCCTTAGTTTACTTTGTATTAGAAGTTACTAACCATTAGAAAATTTTGTTGAGTCAGTAAAATAAAACTTATTATCACAATTAGAAAATAAGATTTTTTAAAAAAATACAAATTTAAATATCCCAAACTAATATATATTTAAAATTTAGCTTATATTTCTTTTATTTCAACATTTTTCTTAGTTAGTGAGCTGCCTCTATCATTTTAAGTAGAGAAAACCTGCTTAGATTTCTTTGTTGGCCATAATGGACTCTCTGATTTACTTTTCCAGAAGTTAAAGGGCAGTGCATAATTTTCTACTCTGTCAAAGACAGCTTTATAATTTGAAGTAAATAGGAGAGTTTGTTAAATAGATGGCAAATTCCAGACATTATATAATTTTATATTTCTCATCATTTTCAGCTACATGTTTATATAGCTTGGGACTAATATGATATTTAATAAGTATTCTACTAACTTAATTTATATATGTTGAAATATGAAAAGAATGCTAAAAACCTTAAAGATTATTCTAACTTTAATATACTTTGGTCAGACTATTACTCTTAGGAAAAAAACAAGTCATCCTTTTGGCATTTATTCTTTTGAGAAAGTCATTTGAAATTTTCCAATCATGATTATGCAAAATCTTGTTAAGTTATACAAATCAAGGTATTCCTTGACAAACATTGTTTCCATGAAAATTGAAAGTGAAAACCTATTCCTCTATAAGAATGGCAATACACCTGCCCAAGAAAACACGGATTCTGCACATTTATTTTTTTAATTCCAAAGTGTTACTAAAAATAAGTTCTATTCCAATTATTGAAGACAAAAAGGGCGGGACTAATGGAGGTGTTGCCTTGAGGAAGGTAAGCTTTGAACTATTGTGCACCTCATTACCCTCCCATCTTACAGTCAAGTCTTTCACTTCTAGAATTCACATTCCGCTGATTATCTTTTAAGTACATTAATTGGTTCCCCTGTAATTTCTGGCTAAACTCCTATGAACAAAGAGCTGTTACTGATGGCTCATTCACAGTTTTATTCCCTTTTGTGTAGTTGGCTCAGAGATTCCCTCCAGATTTCTCTATCATCACCTACACAGCTCTCCCACTGGCTATAAAATACTGCAGCAGCTTGTAGGTAATTGATCAGACAAGTGAACTGTAAAATATTCATTTTCTACTTCAACAGCCAGATAAATCTCTTGGGAAGAGGATGAAAATATTGCTTATGCACATCAGGGTCGGTAGAGTAATAGCAAGGTTGCTGATAAGCAGGGGTCCACTACAGAGCTAATACTGAATGCGGAGCAGGGCCAGAGACGGAGCAAGCAGCCTTCCTTTGCCCGAAGCTCCCAGTCTCATTATCTCTGAAAGCCGGAGCATCAACATCAGTGCCCTAGTCATGTTGCTCAAAGGATGGAGCTTCCTCGTTTAATTAATCAGGTTCATCTCGGCATAACATGCCAAATAGCCAATTAACACTTAGCTACTGTAACCAACATGCTAAACACTAAATTGCAAAGGAAAAGAGAGTCAGGAAGGTGGCCGTACAAAGGATGCTCGGAATACAGATTGGATGAGTCTTCTTTTTCATAGCTTCTGCTTTGTTTTCCCTTCCTTCTTTCCTTGGTTTCACTGACAACTTTCACTTCATTGTCAAGCTGCCTTATTTGAAAAGCATCAGACATAGACGACACTAAGAGTCATTAACCTATGGCAGAGATGTAGTTCATTACTCTTCTCTTCTTGCGTGGTTACAACACGAAGAATTCTAAGAAACATTTCCTGGGACTTAGTTCCCATTTCTTACCTCTAACCAGCTTCTCAAGGGGTCTCAGTGAGTGAACTATAAATCTGAAACTGGCATATTTCTACAGTTCTCACTTTCACCCAAACCTTGATATGCTTGTCTCTTAAGTGAACTTGGCAGGCTCTAAAAACAGCCATTATAGTCACTAAAATTTCCTGTCCTGTGTTACTTAAATTTGTAGTCTGGGTTTCAAGATCATCTCTTCCTCTATTTGTCTTCATAGCAAAACACCTGGGTGCTCTTCCATTCCTCTCTTCTCCTCTGCTCTCCTTTCCTCCCCTCCCCCTCTTCTCCTCCCCTTTCAGCAAGATTTGACCAGTGTAAACGAAGAGTGGAGAGGAAGGGGATAACTACTCTGTAATTGTTCAGTTATTCTCCTCCCTCCATTGGGTGTCAATTTTTCTTTGACTGACTGATGAGATACTGATGTCTTGTAAGGGAGAAAACTTTTTTCTCTAAAGCCTTCTAAGGTTTTAGTTGTAATGAACCCATAAAATATAAACACAACAAAGAGAAGCTTATTATCATGTGTACCTCATCTCTACCAGAGTGAAACTCAGGGTCTAGTGGCTTCCAAAAAGAAAGCTCTAAATTTTAGCTTATATATAGCATTTCAACAAGATGAGTACCTTTTTCATTAGGCCACAAGACAAACAGGAAAGGAATAGTGTCTTCAAGGATTGCAAATCATGGGAAGATAAATAGCAGATGTCTAGTGCATGCAGCTTAAGAATGGATCTCCCTCTTGTGCTATCTTCAAGTGAATAAGGGGTCCTGAGGTTTTCAGTGGGCTAAACTTTATTCCCTCTTTATGTAGGGAAAGGGAGATATTCTTTCTTTCTAAATTATATCTTGATTTTTCACAAGCAGAGGGAGGAGATGAGGGACTTTTTGCATTTGTTTCGTCTCATTTGTCTTCAGCTCAAAACAAACCTTATGCCAAGGGCAGTACTTTAAGATGGCTTATCAGATTTCTCACATCCTCTCTCTCCTCTCCTCAGAGGAGCATGTTCGTATGTCTTACCCTCAGCAATACGTAATGACTACCTACCTCCCACAAGCTGGCAGCATTCCATCAAATGCCAGCCATGGTGTACATGCTTTTATAAAACCCATTTGTATTTTGAGGCAAAACTCATGCATTCCTATCTACACCACCTTCTAGTGTGTAAGAACCTCTCCTGTCAACAATTTTC
This sequence comes from Zapus hudsonius, assembly GCA_004024765.1. Classification (NCBI taxonomy): domain Eukaryota; kingdom Metazoa; phylum Chordata; class Mammalia; order Rodentia; family Dipodidae; genus Zapus; species Zapus hudsonius. The sequence goes on along the minus strand of PVHP010015951.1, from coordinate 2,498 downwards.
TCTGACCTGCTGCCTCTCTACTTCTCTCCCCAGTCTGCTCAGGTGGATGCACTATTTGATTGCTCATGCAGACAGGAAGGGAAGTGACATGCTTACCTCTCCCTGTTTCAGGGACTCCTTAGCTCTCTGCTTCACAACTCATTTATTAGAACTTCTATATCTGTCATCTTGAAGTGGTAACTTCAACTCCCATAAACAGGAAACTTGCTCAGTGAGAACCTTTTATGTATGTGTCAGAGGGCCTGATTGCCCCTCTGTAGCTTACTCACTGTCTCCTTGGAAATGCTTAGCATTGTAGTGGTTTGGGGGAGAGGGTTCTGCTCTTACTGAATTGTGGTAAAATGTGCTAAGTTTAACACAACCAGTGGTTGTGGAAAAACATGTTTTGTCTGTTTTATTCTGTATCTTTTTGTGAGCATGTAAATGTGTGTGTGTGTGTGTGTGTGTGTGTGTGTGTGTGTGTGTGTGTGTGTGTGTGTATACAGGTGAAGGAGATGATGTATGTAAGAACCTCGGGTGTTGACCCTTGCTTTTCACCTTGTTTGAGACAGGATGTCTTGTTTTTGAGAGTTTAGCTTGCCTCCGAGCTTCCAGGGATCCTTCTCTTGGGCATGCTGGGTTGATAGGCATGTCCAGTACTGTTTGCAAATTTCCATGGGTTCTGGGGATCTGAACCCATGTTGCCACACTTGTCAACAAGTTCTTTTTTCAACTGAGCCATCTTCACAGTCCTGTTTGGTTTAGATTTTAAACCTAAACCATTTTAGTAATCCTTAATCCTAGAGCAACAACAAAATCTTCATTCTGTATCCTTCTGTGTATCTAATCTCTGCTAAGAAGCTTAATGGAAAACAAAAAGCAATCAGAAAAGCCTGCACTATCTTCCACCTGGCTTTATTTGGTAGACAAAGGAAAATTGGAAAGATGGTTAAAAACAAGGGCTTCTTCTCTACAGGTGCATCCGGCCAGCAGCAGCCAGGTCAGGGTCCTCCCCATCAAGGGAGTCCTCCCACATGTCACTGCCTTTTCTCTCTCTCTACTCATATCAACATTTAGCTTCAGCACAATGAATATATTCCTACATAACTATCTCTTCTTCTTTTCTCTCATGTCATCTTGGTTTTTGTAGACCCAAGACTACCCAATATGACCCAAGAATGAGAGAACAAATCTTTTCTGACCAGATGCTAACTGCTTACTCTAATTTCAGGAAGAAAATGTCAGTGATTAAGAAATTTTTAGTTCCATTCAGTTGTCATCAAAGTTGGTAGAACATTTTCCACACTGTGGCAATAACAACAACAACAACAAAAAGAATGAATTAATAGGTGGATGAGGTAGTTACTATGTCTTCCCTAGAGATCAAAGCCAGCTAGCGGGAGAAAATATTGAAAATTACTTGAATGTTACTTTAAAAAGAAGAGAATGGTTGCTGGATTGACAACAGCTACTCCTGCTCAAAGTTATTTATATTCCCTTTTACGGTTTTGTTTGTTTTAGATACTATTTAAGTGGCATTTTCAAAATTTAAAAAGTGATTGACTAGATAAAGTTTAAAGACAACAAGGTCACAATCATACAAAAGCCTATGTACAGGAGGAACACTAAAATGTTATTTGTGACTCATTCCAACTGAAGCCACTCAAGGGCTTCTTTCCTTTGTTATTTTTATATTTTTAATCTCTTTTCCAATTATTCTATAATTAACATACAGATATCTTCAAGAAGAAGCTGATATTAAAATTTAATTATATTTTCTTTAGTAGTTCTCAATGTGAATGAAATGTGGTCACATTTTATAGCTCTGCAGAGGGGCCAAGTGGTCAGTGTAAGATGTGCTTTGTAGTAGAGGATTGTCAATATCGTGTCATCTGCAGAGTCACAGCCTCCTGGGGAAAACAAATTGAACACCACAGGATTTTAATGCCACAGCAAGTAGATTAGAAAAAGACACAACAGTGTTGCTACAAACATAAGTAAAAACTAAAGAAAATCAAATCAAAGTTTCTCAGAGCGTTACAGTCACTCACTTGTAAACCCAACTTGTAAATTTGCTCTTATATATTGGCTTGTGATCATCTGAAATAAATTCCAGATACAAAACATAAACACTCTACATTTGAAAATATAGAACTTTTACAAACACACTCTTGTAGGATGATCTCAGAATCACAGACCATGTGCTTCCTGAAGACTGATTTCCTTGTCACAGAATTTTTAAAAATAAAGTAATGCTTAAAATGAGAAATTTTATTTTCTTCTATATTTTTCATGTCTGATCATCGTTGAATATATTCTTATTTTCATATTAAATGGAAGGTTTGGAGTATACAATAGAAATAGTAATCATGAAATAATATATTTTGTCCCTTTTAGGAAATATGAAAAGATGACAAGGCAATTGCAATTCTTTCCTTCATTCCTATATTATTGCTTTGCATTTCTTTTTCCTTAACAGGAAGAATTAAGGTAACATTTTTATTTACATTTTATGAATT
>PVHP010015950.1:0-36646 GCA_004024765.1 Zapus hudsonius | reverse complement strand
TTAAGTGTCTCAATTAACATGCAATGAAGAACTGAGATTTTATTCCTTAAATTACGTTTGGATGTTTATTTTAATATTGCCTATGCTAATTTATTTCAGGATTTTGTTGTGACATTTCTAAATCTCAGAGTTTAGGCTATTTCTTTCAAATTAAGTATGGTTTTCCATTGTATAGGCATCCTGGATTTGAGCAGTTCTTTACCCTACCTCAGAAGAGTGTATAAAACCATTTTTAAGGCAGAGTGACTGCATATATACATAAATCTTGTCTTTAATTGACTTCAATGGAGCATACCCTTATTGCAGAATGAGTTATTTTATTTTATGGCCCCTGTGCTGAGATTCTCTATGACATGGATTGCTTTCTTTGGTTTTCCTTGTTAAGTAGTAGAGCAGTGATTTAATACTAGCTCTTTGAAATTTATTCTCTGCTATTAATATGTATTAACTTAAGTTCACATAGGGTTGAACACAGAAACATTTCATCCTTCACACACGTCTGCCTTCTGACAACTTTGTCTAACCAGGACAGCCAAATTTTAAGAGAAAAATATTAAAAATTACTTAGGAAACCAAATCCTTCTTGCATGAAGCCTTGTAAATTATAGCTTATTTTTTTTACTTGCAGTCTTTTTTATTTTTACTTAGTATCAGTATGTTTTCAAGTCCCTAACATTTGTATTGATGCCTGTGGAAATGTTAATATAGTCAATGAATAATTACTATATGTTTACCGTGAGCAAAGCCCTCTGCTAGAAAATGCAGAAAAATCACTCTTACCTATAAGTCCTCACAGCCTACTAAAAGCCACTGACTGAATTCATAGCCATAAGAGAGGTTCAGTGGTGGTATAGGATGGTAAGTACAAGGCTTCGCTATCTTTAAAATAAAATTAAGAACAAATAAAGAAGAAATAACTCAGAAATGACTCCACAGATCCAAGGAATTTGCTCCCACAGACATGTTAGGTAAAAGAAAAAAAATGAAAAATTAACCTTTGTCTATTTTATATAAATATTTCCTTTATTGTTTCTTGCCATGTAATTTTGTAATGATGATTGCTATACAAGCTGCGGAAAATAAAAGAAAGACATCTTTTCCATCAGTTCAAGGAAGCCAGACCAATACAGATTAGCTTCTTAATTGGAATGTTCCTTTACGTTCCTCATCGAGATTCAGATTTGAATGTTCATGAAATCTTTATCAACATACACAAGCCAGCTTGACAGTGAATACAAGCAGATTAAATGTAACATTAATTGCTACATTCCATAAAATAATGGAGTAGGGAGTTGCTAATTTGGTTAAAAGAGTCAAATGAATTTGGAGGTGTTGAGACAACATTCTTACAGAGAGAAGGAAAGGTGTGTGATGAGGTCTGCAAATATAGTGAAAAGCAGCTTCTGTGATGTAGTCTTTGACAAGTGGCAGGTTAGCATCTTTCTTGTACACATAGGATAAGGAAGGAGGCACAAACAAGCATGCTATATCTTACATTTTGAATTAATCTTTTAAGCATCTGAGATATAGTTTCTATTCTTTTCATTTCTTTTTGTAAATTACGGGCTGGGTTAAATTTGGGCTAATCTATGAACAAAAGATTCCAGTCTTCTAGAATTGTCCTTGCTAACAAAGATCCTATGTTGTTAAAATTCCTTCAGTACCATCTTAGTTTAATCAGAATGTATCTGTTTTTGAGAGTTCACTTGATCCTCCAGACAGGTGCCCCATTCATGTATTTGCCCGTGTGCAATGTAGATGTGTAACTGAAAAACGTGGTCCATGAGCCAATGGTGTTGGGGAGACATTCCTGAGAAAATGGATGTGTGCCCCATGGACACATGGAAGATGACCAACTGACAAGCCTAAGCCTCTCCTAAAAACAGCTAACTCATTTAAAGAGTGTGTGAGGAGAAAAGAAGTCCTAGGGTCTCCTTAGTCACCTCAGTAGCTGGTCAATAACACTCCCCATAGATCCAGTTGTCTAAAAAGATGCAAAAGTGTGCCTTTTACTACCCTCAGATTTTGATGCCAGATTCAAATAATCCTCATCCGATCTTCTTGTTTTTTTATTAGCAGTCAATACCTTTCAATAAGTCATAATTCCTTTTTGTATGCAGTATGTATGTGTGAATGTATGTACGCATGCATGTATATCTGTGATTTTGCATATATGCATGTAGTATGTTTGTATGAATGTATGGGTGTATGTGTGCATGTGTGCATGCATGTATGTGCGTTTATGTTCCTTGTGTGAGTGTGGGCATGCACATGTAATGACACACATGTGGAAATAGGAAGACAACTTCAGGCATGTGCCTTGCCTTCCATCTTGCTTGAGACAAAGTTTCTCATTGTTGTCCATTCTCAGCTGCAGTCACCAGACCTGCTGGCCCTCCGCTTCGGGGGCATTCTGTGTCCAGCCTCCCATTCCCACCTCCCATTTCACCACAGGCACATTGGTACTAATGAGACCCATCAGAGCGTCTGACTTTTATATGAGTTTTGGAGAGCCCGAGTTAAGCATAACTAGAGATAATATTGCCTGCCAAAGTAGCTATTTGTGTTATCATTACAGTAAAACTGTATTGATATAGCCACATAGTTGGGAATGCATGTGTTATAAAAGCTTAATCATGAATATAAAAACAAAACACAGAGGTTTTGCTTCATCCATCATCTCCCCAGATCCCATAATTGACTTGTCACGATTATTCATTGTTTGAATCATGCTAATACATAAATTCTATGAAAGCCATGAGTTTTTTTAAATTATGGAGCCTTACCAGCCACAACTTCTAAAAATTGGTTAAATTTCTTTAAAAGAATAAATTTAGCAAATTTTATGGTTATTCGGTGATATTTTATTGCTACCACCAATACAAAATGACATTAGAAATGCATTAGATTATAGATTCTAAACATGATATTAGGGAGGGGTGCATTTTGATGAATTCTAGAACACCTCTGTGTTTTGTTTTGTTTTCTTTTTTCATGATGAAGCTTTAATAACACATGCATTCCCAACTATCTGGCTAAATCAATAAAGTTTTAATGTAATGATAACATAGTTATTTTGGCAGGCAATATTATCTCTAGTTATGCTTAACTCAGACCATAACAGGTCAGGTTCAGTTTTATTCTAAATGCCTTTCATTCTGAACCAATACTAAGTAGCAACAATGCTTAGGGAATAGTTGTTTATGGCCATGTTTGAAGAAATTGAGTCAAACACATGTAATCATAACTACTCTTAAGTATAAAGCAGATTAGGTCTACACTAATATCACTGGACAAAGCAAATCATGTGACCAAGATCAGGGGAAAAAAAGGAGGTGGGGAATCAGTTCCTCCCAAAGTGGGTATGGTGAGAAGGTGGAGTGAATATTTGATGACAAACTAGAATCCTCTCTCAGGTTTAGAACAGTCTAACAGACTTGAAATTCCAATGCAGCATTTCCTATCCTTTCACCAGAAAGTAGAGGCTCCACCAAATGGGGGGAAGAGGGTAGAGATAAGCAGGCCCAGGTAAAGGAGTAGCTATTTTGAAACACCAGGTCTTGAAACCAGCTTCTTATTTCCTTCTTTTCAATTGAAAGAGTGACTATTCTTCTGATCAGTATTGTCTTTGCAAAGCAATCCAGTAATTCAGAATAGTTCACAAACTCCAGGAACTGAAGTCATTCCCCTGTCTGACATTTTGTCTGTGTTACTTGCATGGTGACTGACATTTGAAATGATTGTTTCTCTTCATGTGTCTAAAAGCCATACACTGACAGTTTATGAAATCTCTCTGTTTCAGTGAAGATTGTTTATGTTCAGGACATGGAATGTCTTCTTTCTTCTCTGCTTCATCCATCATCCATCCATCTATCCTTGGAACAATTCCTTAGTACCTGCCTGTTATGTTCAAGTATTCTTTTACAAAACTGTGGATGTATTACATGTAAGATAAAGAAATCTACTTTCATGTGGCTTTTATTTTATTAGAGAACATAAATACATGAATGAAAAAAATGTTATTTCAGGCCATGATAATATGAATAAATGGAAAGAAATAGGAAAGCAACAAGGAAGACAAAACATATAAGTGGTCTAGGAGGACCTTCCTCAGAGTTTAACTTGTTAACAGGATAAAAAGGACAATCATGCAAACTTACATACACATGCATATATACATACATGATCAAATACTCTAATCAGAGTCACTGTACTAAAAAAAACTGACAAGCTATTATCTTTGGCATCCATCCATCATATTTAAGGTGAATAAAACTGAGATGAGTATAGTAGAATAGGCTAGGCAGATTGCCAGTCCTAAACGTATGCAGCTATTTTAAGAGTAAATGGAATCATCGTTTAAAGGTCCGCAATTTTTCTGTCAAAGATACTACCAAACAAAGTATAATAATAATAATAATATTGCCTTACGCATCTGTCGTAGTCAGCCACATGCCTCTGGGATGAATCTTCAAACCAGGCACAATTTGGGGAAGGAAAGTATTTATTGAAACTACAGATTGAGGGGAAGTTCTGTAAGAGCGAAAGAGGATGGCCCTCTTTTACAGGTCCGAGCAGAGAGAAAAACCCATCACCTACACCACACACACAATAGCAAACAGGCAGGAGGGGGGCCAAAGAGAATTTCTTCTCCTTTATATAAGCTTAGGGTGGGGTCTTGCAACCCAGTCCCAGACTTAATGGCTTCCTGAGTCTCTGGAATTTCCTTCCTGCATGGCCCACACAGGAAAAGATGTTTACTGCCAGCTTCTTTGAACATATTTACATCCCACCCCTTGCTGAGAGGCTGCCTTCCTGTAAACATCCTCAGAGACCCACCCAAGATAATTAAAAAGATCAAGTTAACAACAAAACCTAACCATCACAGCATCATAGTACTAATTTAAAAGTTCCGGGGGAAAAATCATTGAAAATATTCGCTTGGCCCAAACTTGCATTGTTTTGGATACCGCTAACATTTGTGCATAATTTGTCCCCCAAGGGTCCATGTGTGGGGAGTTCTCAGTATAATAGACGTAAAATGGTGGAACTTTGAAAGATGAAGCCTAATGAGTGCTAAGGTCATTAGAAGATTCCTCTTAGAAGAGATTGCAGGTGAAGGTTCCCTCTGGTTTCCTGTTCCAGGATATGATTTCTTTTGCACACATACACTCTTATGGCTCTCATACCACCAACCATCTATCCCTCACCAGGGACCAAAGCAGTGGACTGTATGATTTAGGACTTAAGCTCCTGAAACTCAAAATAAGCTTCTTTGCTGTAAAAGTAGCCCATCTCATGCATTTTGGTTATAGCAAGGCAGAACGACTAATGCTCGGCTTGATTCCATGGTGTGGCCTTCCAGTGGGGTGGTCTGGTTGTGGTGGGAGGGCTGGATGCCACAATCAACATTCAGGATATATGCTTACAGTTATGAACTGGTGATAACGGCAATGAAGTGAGCACTGGAAACGTCAACCTTAGCTTTATCGTAATTCCCTATTGCTGATGTAAATGAAGCATTTCAAACTTAGTGGCTTAAAACAGCACAGACTTGTCATCCTGTAATACTGTCTGACATGAGTCTCACTGAACTAAAAAATCAAGGTGTCAGCATGGGTGGCTGAAGGTTGTTAGCAGAGAATTGCTTTGCATTATTTTTTTTCAGTTTCTAATGGCCATACATGCATTCACTGATGAACTCGGTTTTCAAAGCTCAAGAAATTCTCATGCGCCTTCTCCCTGGACCTGCTCGTATTACTATCCTAGGCCTTTGTCTGAGAAGATCCAAGGAATAGGCTCTCTGTCTTAAACATTCCTGGGGTTAGTCAGGAATGAGCTGAATAACCCAAGCTGATATTCTCTTCTTTAAATCCTTAAGCTAATCATTTCTCCAAAGTCCCCTTTTCCTTAGGAAATAGTGTGTTCCACAAATTCCAGGTTTTAAGCTAGGATGTGAACATCCTTGAATGCCACTATTTAAACTTCCACAGCTTCTCGGTAAATTAATGAGGGTAGTTCCCACTAATTTTGGAGGCATCTCAAAGGAGAGCCATTTTTAAGGGATTGTTTTAATTCCTGTGAACAAGCAATGATATTAAAAAAACATTTTCCTGGCACAGGGATATATATCACTCAGCTTTCCTCCAGGAGCTCTGTACATCTAGGGGATGGGTAATATTTGTGACATGCTACTGGAAGCTCAATCCTGTTTGACTTTTGTAACTGGAATTTGAGTCACCCTTGGGGATCTTTTATGACAACCTGGAGAATTTCTTTTATTATATATTATATTGGGAGGTGGAGACTGTCTTATTTTCCCCCTTCCCTCTTTCTTTATGTTTTAGTATCATCCCTTTCTGTCCTTTTGATGGATTCCAAATTGTTCCTGGGAGAAAAGTCTAGTGATAATTCTAATTTCAGCTGCTTTTGCTCTGGGGACTGATTTGGGCCTTGTCTTTGATATTGGGCTTCTTTACTCATAACCCTGACTTTCTGAAATATGAGTGTCATAGAAGAAAGGCTTGCCAACCCCATTGCTCATTTATCACAGAGCGGATGCTTTTAAGGAAGGTCTTAAATGAAGGCATTGTACAAATGCCAAAACAGAAAAAATGTGCTATGTCTGGGGATTAGGAAAAGCCTCCCTTTGTCTGACCTCAATTAGAAAACAGCAGAAGTATTTCTAAGGATTGCTCTTGAGACGCACAAGTGGCTTCCTGGATATGAGAGTCAGTGCTCCCCTTAAAGGAAACTCCTGCTATATGTAAGCCACTAACCTCCTTTCTTTACTTATTTTCCGAAACACTCATGAATTTATGAAAGGCTTTGTCTTCAGGGTCTATGGTTGAATTTGAACTTGTACTTACTGGAAGTGAAGAGGATAATTAAATACAAAATAAATGGAAAGAATCTTTAAACTTCTTTATTTTTTTTAAAAAAGCAAAAAAAAAAAACATAAGACTTAACTATGTGGATTTAAATGCAGAATATTTCCCAACAATATTTGCAAATTTTCTCATTAGAAGCATTTTAAAGGTATTTTTTTCTAATAATGCTTTTAATTATTTCATAGTATTTATTCTGCTGAATTTGTGCCTCAGTGTTATGTGCATATCTATGCTTTAAATGTGAAAAATTAGGCATTTCACTACTCTATCAGGAATCAATTTTCAGACCTTGGGCAATATTTTTCCCTTATTGAGAATGCATGTAATATATTCAAGGGGCATATTTTATCTACTTCCTTGTTTTATACTAGTATAATTATATATTTCAAAAACAGAGCCTCTCATCTTCGAGTGAAGATTACGCTGTGAACATATGCAATGATGAACAACCGCTCCCCACTGTCCACCTCTATTAAATCATATGGGAAATACTTTCACTATCACCCAGGTACCATAATCCAGGCACATCGCATGCATTTACATATGCACAGGTGATAACATATATGTGGTTTTTAGTCATGGCTGAAAGCAAGCCCCTAGCAGTGTGGATTTATGACAGATTTTTGTAAATCATGACCATTCTCCATGTTAACTGACACACTATAACTACTTTTATTGTTGTAAATAACATGATCTAATTACAAATGTTTCACAATTTAAGTGCACAATGTTCTTGCTCCATGTTCCTGTTATTTTTAACTTACTTTGAGAGCAGCAACTCTATGCGATGGGACCTTTGGTGTCTTCATTTGATCAAATCTCTCCTTGGGAACCATGCAGCAGGTGTGATGTTCTGGGCAAAGGTAACATAATTTTCAAGAAATTTATCATACAAGGCTAAATTGCATACAGATACACCCTGGTTTCCTTTGGAAAATCCATAATCGTAGCAAAACTTGGCTTGCCTCTGAATAATTCATTGCTACCTTTGTCATCAATAAAACAGTGAATTTGCATCCAGACAATTGTGTGTGTTTTAGAGGGTATAATTGTTGAATGTGAAGAGAAACTCTCTTGAGAAAGCAAGAACCGAAGGGAAATTTGTGATGTTTAGAATTTTGCAAGTGTGAGCTATCTCAACAAAACTATAGGGTTGTTCTATTGACCAAGGAACAGTGTTAATCAAGATGCTTTCTGTTTGATCCATTCTAATGGCTTGATTTTTACTGTTTTCAAGTGCTCCACATCCTTCGTGTTAATTTCTGCAAATAAATATGCCATACAAGTCAGAAGTGGCAGAGATGCATGTAACACACTATCTTTCAATAATGTCTTTAGCTTCTCATGAATTGATCAACTGAGCCCCCCTTTTTTTTTATTGAGTACCAGTAGGTGACAGACACTGCTGCAGGCCTGAGTGACTTAGTGAGGACTGAATACCAGTCCCTAGTAGGGTGGATTTATGTTTCAGTGACGTAGAGATAGAGAGTAGCCAGTAATCATAAATAAGTAAGGGGGCAATTAGTGATGGATGGTGAGAATAAAAATAAGTGAGTCAGTGGTGTGAGGGAGGAGAAAAAGACACTTTTAGATAAGTTGGTGACGGGACAAAAATCCCTCAATAATTAGGTGATTGATCAGAATTGCAAAGGCCTAATGGAGGAAGCCCTGCAGATTATCTGGAGTAAGAAAATACCAGACAAAAAGAAGGCATGTGTGAAGATTCTGAGGAAAGAACAGGTTAACAGTTAGAAATAGGCAGGATGGTGTGACTAGAATAGAACCTGGTAAACAATAGAAGAGGAAGCTGGAACGGGAAAGATACCAGGGATTAATTCTAGGATTGTAAAACATGGAGTCTCCTATCCTGAATCAATCCACTCAGCATAAATCCTGTTGTGTTCCAGCCCCCTGGCAGCACTCAGATTACAGAAGAGAGAGGAAGGCAGACAAAGCTGTCACCAAGCAAGTGTTCTACAGGAGGACCTGGAAAATACAGAGAAAATGATCATTTATCAAGATACAGCTATTCTTGATGAAATACAGGACTTTCCCCCAAGCTCTGAGGGTTACAATTCACATACATAATAACAATGTAAAAATCACTAACCTTTTGATCAGGGTTTTTTTTTTCCTTCAGTTGCCTACTAATTTGATTCTATTGGACGGTGCTATTTTGACATTTAATGTTAAAGGAGCCTCTCACCACAATGGATGAGGTCCTGGAATTAGGAATCACATCTTGATAATCACTTCCTTCAATTCCCAGAAGTGAAGTTATGGTGAAAATGAAATCATGTAATCAAGATCCGATAGACTGTCTCTTGGAAAGTTCTGGAAGGATTCAAATGTTAAGCAAAGCTCACTAGAAATCTGGAGACCATGGGGTGGGAGGGAGGAGGAGGAGCAATTTGGAGCCTCCATTGCCTCTCTCCTTGTTTTGTCAGTGTGTCTCGCCTGCTGGTAAATAGTTAGAAATTACATCTGTTTTGTTTCCCCCTTTAAATGCTAAATTCACTATCGGAAAAGAACAATTTCTGCTATTGCCCCACGTGGGCGTTTGACAAGTGATACATAAATGAGGAAAAACAAAAGTTCCCAACAGAATCTGCTCACAATAACACAGAGAAAACCTCTTAAGACACCCAGGCCCTGTGGCTTTCTGCTCATTCCAAGGACATTTGCTTTATGTACCCCAAACCTTCATTGTCGCCTGCCTTACTGTCTGCAGCCACTTGCTGGGCTGTGCCTTTGGGAAGTACTTGTGCTCTGGTCGAAGTGCTGTGCACTTCGGGATGACAGGGAGGGGATTTGAGGACATGGGTTTGATTGCAAAGGAGTCCTATCTCTAAGCTGACATCAATTCTTACTGGTTGAGAACAGCTTGCCTTCCTTCTCTGGGTCTTTGTAGTACTTGGGGACCACTGTGGGGGACATTGCTGGAGAACATTCAGAGGTGAGGCAATGGAAGAGGCAGGAATGTTCCCAATCACCATCCCCCTGTTCTGTTGAAGGTTAATTTCTTCTACATTTCCAGCCCCACTCCTCCGCCATTGCTCTGCTTGTACCAAAAGCAGCCCTTTTCACTGCTGTAAGCTTTGCCAAGATTTTAGCTTGACAATTCTTTTTGTTGAAGACGTGGAAGATTTTTCTTCTAGCCCAGGCTGACCTGGAATTCACTATGTAGTCTCGGGGTGGCCTTGAACTCATGTTGATCCTCCTACCTCTGCCTCCCGAATGTTGGGATTAAAGGCGTGTGCCACCACGCCCTGCTAAGATTTTTTCTTGTACTCTAATCTGTTGTTTATATAGTTATCTGCTAATGATATCATTTCTACTTATTGACTTCATTACAAATATTTTTAATCTTTGGATTTTCACAGGTGTATATATGTGTGTAGTGTATGGGTGCATGTACAAGCAGGCTCATGTGTGTGTGTGTGTGTGTGTGTGTGTGTGTGTGTGTGTGTGTGTGTGTCTGTGTGTGTGTGCATATGTGTTGATGGAGTGTGGGTTCACATGTCTACATGTGTATGTAGAGGCCAGAGATCAAAGTCAGGTATCTTCCTCAATCATTATCTACCTTATTTTCTTTTAAAGACAGTGTTTCTCAGTAAACCCAGAGATCAGACTGGCTAGCCAGCATGTCCTGAGGATCCTCTTGTCTCTTCCTCCTCAGCACTGGGATTACAGGAGTGTGTCACCATGCCCAGCCTTTACTTGGGTGCTGGGAATTAGAATTCAGATCCCAATGCTTGCATGCCAAGTACCCACTGAGTCATCTCTCCAGATGCACAAAATATTGATGAGCTATAATTAAAATATTGCTGATATAGAAGAGAAAATGTGTAACATTACATCTTGCTTTCTGTAACTACATGAAAATTCATTTCTATTTTAAAACATACATCAATCTGGGAGCTAGGACTCCAGAGCCACGGTAGTTTTTCCTAACAGATAAGAAAGAAAGACACTAAGTAAGTAACAGAATGAGCATGCAGTTAGAGATGGTGATGAAAACAAGAAGGAGATTCCTGGGAACACTGCTGTTAGGATGACTGTTAAGCAAGTCATCTCTCAGTGAAAGTCAACTGAAAATCTAAAGGAAAGTAGGAGAGGGGCAGAGGACTAGAGGGAGTTGATAAAAGAATCTGCCAGTAGAGCCCTGGATTTTTTGGTCTGAATAAGTAAAATGGAAGAATCTGGCTGTTGGGAGAGGCAGACTCTGAGAGGTGGTTCAAGAAAGCCACAGGAAAAACAGGTCATGGAAAAGCTTCTTTATTCCCAATAAACATGGAAAGCTGGGCTGGTGAGCCTGGTATGACTGTGATGAAATACTTGAAATGGTTGATTAAAAGAAAGATTTGTTTGGGCTTTGGCTCAGTTCAGAAGGCTTCCCTTGCCCCTTCTAATGAGACCTCAATGTGTACTGTGTTTTTAGGAATCACTAAGCCCTCAGATCCAGCTCAGAACCTTTCCTGGTCAGCAAGGTTCTAAGGAAGACAAACTGCTCTGGTCTCCATTAGATTGTTGTCCTGATTGGAATAGAAAAAGAGGAAGCACTTAGACAATCAAAGACCTGAGAAAGGGGACAATGTATGAGACTGACTCAGAAGTTATAGCAAACAAAAGAAAATCCTTTCCAATTTTGAATCATGCACTTCAAGAATATAGATGACATGACACAGGGATCATGGGACATAAATAATATTAAAATTTGAATGAAATTACAATATCCGGGAAGTTTTAATACCGAACAGTTTTAAAGAAAGTGACATTTCTCAAAGGATACTTGATTCAGAGTTCTAAAATATGGACATGCATGGGCCATGAACCTAATATAGAAGGAAAGTGGAATATTGATCTCATAGTCCAATGAACATAAAATCTATGTTTATTTGGGCAATCATTCACTTTACAATTTCCTGGAACTGGCTGTTCTTTGATACTAGCACTGTTAATTTTTATAGTTCTCTGCTAAGCAAATGGGAATGTGTGTGTGTGTGTGTGTGTGTGTGTGTGTGTGTGTGTGTGTGTGTGAGAGAGAGAGAGAGAGAGAGAGAGAGAGAGCATATCCTCTTATTACACAATTTACAATGTAGCCAGAGAGATGTTTAAAGAGAAAGTTATGTTAATTGATAAGTCTGTGGAGTGAGCCTTTCCTATCTCCAAGACAAACAGCAGGTATCTCAGAAAGCATCTTTTTAAATCCTCACATTATCTCCACGTACAAATACTACTATATCCATAGTGCAGTTGAGTCCAATGAAGTTTAAAGAGGTTACTCTTGACTTTTTCAAGGTTTCACAACTACTAGATTTGGGTTGAAATTAAGGTAAAGGTAAAAATGGCTAAACATTATTCTGACATCACTTTCCCTGGGGAGACAGCAGAGCAAAGAAATGATTCCCCACCCCCAAGATTAACTTGGAGAACCAATGACATTATGGGGTTACCTACAGATGCCTGGGCATAGGGCTACTTACAGGAATACCTGTGGCTCAAAGGTAGCTGCATCACTGCAAAGCCCTCCTCTGCACTGGTGAGAGCTGGGTTCCTACAGCTCTTGGCACAGCTTGCAGGCAGCTCCATTGAACTCTCCTCTCCCATAGCAACTGTTCACTGTACTTAGACCCAGGTGGGTTTAAGGACTCTGTTACCTGTACGACCATCCCAAGCCTCTTAAGTTTTCTGAGCCTCCAAGTGAAATTAGCTTCTTGAGCCTCAAGAGCTTTCCTCCTTGCTACAGGAGGGAATGATTCAATTCGAAGGAAATAACAACATAAGAAGCCTTATTTTGTATATATAAAACATATGCCATCCTCTCGGGCATATTATAGATTGGAAGTATGACAAGAGTCACTAAACCTAGGTTCACAGTCAGATTCAGTTCTTAGTCAGGTGTTTTAATTTCTCTAGAACTAAATATTAATGTCTATAAGAGGAAGTTTCTAGAAGTCTCAATTGCATGTGGGGATAATGAGCATAGCATCAAATAATTCCTTCCCCCCACAAACCAAATGCATTGTTTGATAGAAATAAAGTAATGGTAAATAGTTGCTATAATAATAATAATTATAATTATGATAATAAATTTCCTTTGCTATTTAAGTTATAGTCTCTTTACTAATGTTAGCACACATCAGCACAACTTCAGTGAGGTTGGAAAAAGCTATGTTCCATTGCTTTGGATTTACATGCTGCTTCCCTTGTGATCTCAGATACTTTAAAAGATCATAAACATTTCTATCTTTGTATCACAACCAGGACAAACTCAAAAAGGATAATCCCCAGGGGATCTTATCTATAGAACTGCAGGGCCCTGGCTTCTAACAGAGTTGACTGCCCCAGGGACAGGAGAAATGTTCTCATTGGTAATCGGATTTCTCTTCCAACTTACTTTTCCTTAACATAACATTCTCCTCCTGGGTGGAATCCAAATTAACCAAGCTTCTATTGGGTGCTCAGCACCATGCATTTTCTATCAACACTTTGATGTTATCACATTTTTCCCTCAAGATAGGAAATCAACTTACTGAGTGACTTTCTTTCACTATAAGCAAAGATGTTGGAAGTCATAGCTACTGTGAATTTATAATAATTACTTGCTGAGCATTTCAAAATATTTGGTCACCAAACAAGTACTTACAATCTGAGTTTTAATAACTTACCTGTCTCTCAGTTTTCAGTATGTGCTGCTTTGCCTGGCTTGAACTTCCTAGTAATTGATAGACCGCTGTGTGGAAACAGATCTTATCCAGAAATAAAATCATCACCTGGACTGGAAGATGAGCCTGGAAGTGTTTTATTTAGGGATTATGGTGGAAGAGCAAAAGTGTGAGCAAAGTGTGAGCACACCTATATTAAAAGTATTGAGATTGCTGGTTGTATATCATAGTAGAGGTACAAGATATATGAAGTATGCCAGTGGAAAATGAAAGAGAGAAATCTGTACTGGACCACCAGGCAGGCTGTTTTACAAGTAAACACCATATTGTCTGTGGTTGTTTTATTAGCTGCTTCGATGACAGAGATCTCAGTACAATGTCACTATCAGACACAGATGGGATGGAAGCTTTAAGTATCTTTGTTTTTTGGTTTTTTTTTTTTTTGTGGTCTTGCTATATTAGGTTTTACATGAACAAAGATTCCTCTCTGCAAAGATTCCTTGAACTCCTATTGCATGATCTGGGACATGGCTTACAAAATCCATAGCCCTTTGTGTTTTATACCTTTGTGATTTCTCTCTCTCAGTTCCTTCATGTCGTCCTTCCCTTTTCCTTAGGTTCAGGGGTACTGAAAATGTAACATTTTCATTTTGGTGGGCCACTAATTTAGCTTGTAAGACACTCGATCCTTCTCTGTTTCTACTCATGGGTAATACTAGTGTTCACAAATGCATTGCTCACTCACAATATTTCTTTTGCAAGTGTTACTTCTGCTCATTGTTCTCATCACCTTACTACCTAGATAATGCCCAAGGAAATGGAAAATTTTGAGGTCACTCATGTCTCCTTAGGGGTCATTAAAGAATCTCTGAAATCTTTATGCTGACTCTAAGAATGTCAAATGTCTCAAAGTTCCCCAACAGTGAAAGATTTGTAGAACAGATCTGTGTGTGAATATTCGACTCAGATCATGCCCTAAAGTGCTCACTGCCTTCATGGAGAGTCAAGTGTGGTCACTTATAAACTCACACAAAAAAACTGATAAGAATACAAGAGAAACAACCCATGAAGGTAAGTACTGGTAGTGTACTCATGGAAGAGATGAAGAGAGAGTATGTATACTGAAATCTGAGTTAGCACTAGAGATCCAGCCATACTTCCAGACATAGGTAAGGGGTACCAGGGCAGGCAGAACCTGAGAGGCTGTGCTGGCATACTGTGGTATGCTGTTACCTGTGCCCAGTCACTATTTCCATTCTGTGCCTGTAGAACACATGTAATTTGTTTCCCATGGCTACCACATGCAAGTGACTTGGAAGTAAGATGTTGTGGATGATATGGAATATCTCGTGAGAAATGTGGGGTGAACACTAGATACTTCCTTTGGAATATGCCATGGTTTGATGCAGGTCTCCCCCACAAACAAATGAATGTGTTCTCAGTGATTGATCTTCAGCTGATGGCAATTTGGGCTTTACAAACTCGCTGGAACTGTGTTGTTGGGGGTGGGCTTATGGGGTTATAAGCCAGCTTCCCCTTGCCAGTGTTTGGCCCACCTTCCTGCCATTGTTTGCAGTGCTGTGGCAGAGGTGATGACCACCCCTCTGCTCATGCCATCGTTTTCCCTGCCATGATGGAGTCTCCCCTTGAGTCCATAAGCCTAATAAACCCATTCCTCCACAAGACACTTTGCTTGGGTTCTTTCAGTGCAGCAACTAGAATGCTGAGTGCAACAGAGAAAACTTGCTGCCTGCTGGACAGATTGCCTCAAATATGGTATTATTATTGTGAATTGCCCTGGTGCAGGACCAGACTCAATCTACAAACCAAAATTCCACCTTGTCAGATGTTGTGTAACCAAGCTCAGAGAGATGACAGCATGAAGCCAGAAGTCTATGCTGCTATTTTCTAATGAAAAGCATATGCATATATTTTGGAAATGAAAATTACTGAAATATATAGAAGTGAGTCTGAGTTGAGAAAAGAATGACTCATAAAACTTCTGCAGGCCAGCATATGTGTGCCTATAACAAAATGCAATATGAGAAACAGAGCACTCTGGGAACTGCGGTGGGGCCATCGAGGTTTGCTCTCTGAAGTTTCCAGCCTTGCATTTCTTATAAATCACAACCCCTACTCTGTTCATCTATTTTAATCCAGTCCTTTGGACTAGATGTATATAATCTTTTTATTTTTTACTGTCCATAATGAGTTACATTAATTAATGGGAAAACAATGAGTTGTTATCCCCAGTTCCCCAATGCCCCTCTTCCCCATCCCCAATCAGCTGGATATCCTCCTCCGTGGGCCATCTGGATCAGTCCTTGGGGCAGGGAACCATGGATAGCCTTTGATGTGCTTTGAGTCTCCTCATTGTATATAACTGCTTTCATAGAGAACTTTCTTTGGCTAGTGAACAGCATGCATATTCATTCTGCCGTTTCTTTTGCAATATTCTCTGAGCTCTGGTGGGTATGATAAAGATGACTAGTCCTGTGATTGATACTGGACTGTCTCTTCTTGTCATTTTAATGAGTCTTGAGTCTCTCCAGTACTCACTGGAATATTTTATTATCTGCAAAAAGACACCTCTCAAAGCAAAAGTAAGACGAGCAATATCAAAGGGCATAAACGTGCATTTAGAAGACATTAGACTGGCATAACATCCTCTTCAGCCTAAGGATAGTAGTAGCTTCCCCTGTGATTTTGGCTGGATTCTCAGTACGAGGCATTGATTCTTACCCACTGAGTTGGCTTCATATTAAACCAGAGAGAAGTTGACTACCTCCATAACTCATATGCCACTATTGCCCCCATACCTACATCCTGTGTGGGTGTTTGATTTTATAGTTGCAGGATGTACAGCTCATTAAACCTGCTGATGCTTTTCCTTGCCAGCAGCTTGAATAGTGCCTTCCAGCACTATGGCAGCTGCCTGGCAGGGAGATGAATTCTGTCTCAGTTCCCCCTTGATTTCTCAATGTTCTGTGACTGAAGTCTATGGTATGTTCATAAATGGAGACTTACCATTAAATTCTTGTATATAACTAAGGGCTTTGTCAATGGCTTGCATTGTTTTGGGGTTCTCATCCCCTCCTTTGACCAAAATTTCACAGTTGGGGTTTAACCAATCTCTGGCACTGGGCTTTACCTGCAACAACCTATGGCTTCAGAGTAAAGTTAATTAGCTAATGAAGGAGAAGGTTTATATAGTACCTGCTCATGCCATCTATTGTGTTATCTCTCCCCTTCTGCTTCCTCTCCTCCCGCCCTTCCCCCTGCATCCCTGGATTCTGTCCTTTTTCTTGTCTTCCACTGTCCCCTCTCATAGTCCTTCCCTGCTTCTCTTCTGTCCAAGTCTCATTCTAGCTTCTGGGCCTCTACTGCAGACTATTGCTACAACCTACTGACAAAACTAACTATTCCAAGCTAGGATCCCCATAGGAGAGAGAGCATGTGGCATTTGTTTTTCTGAGCCTGAATTACCTCAGTATAATTTTTTCCAGATCAAACTATTTTCCTTCAGATTTCATTTTTTCTTTGTAGCTGACAAACTTTGTGTATATGTGCCACATTTTCATTATCCATTCATTAGTTAATGGGCAGATAGGCTATTTCCATTTTCTAGCTATAGTAAGTAAAGAATCTTTAGGGTATACACCCAGGACTGGTAGAGCTATGGTTGATCTATTTTTAGGTTTTTGAGAAACCTGTATACTGATTTCCATAATTAGTCAGGAAGAGATAGATTCTACTTCCTTGTAGAATGCAAAATGGGAAGGAAATAGGAAGGTCTCCATCTTTGAAGACTATTTCCCATAATTTGCCTTTTAGCTGTAGTATTTGAGGTGGCTAGAATGTTCACTCCATAGTTTTATAAGCTCACTTGAACCCTTTCTAAGACTTTAATGAAATACCTGAGTCTATGGGGGACATACATTCAAATTACCATGAGGGTAGAGAGTTTGAGACAGTTTTCTGAAGTCATCATATAGATCGGATTGCATTATTGGTTCTGTCTGTGTTTTGGTTCTTTCTTCAAGGTTGGCCTGGGTTTCATCACAGCATTGTGATCTCTCAGAGGTTACACTTCATTTTATGTGGTGACTGGCTGTCTTTGGAAAAAGATAACAGGTGCCAAATTCAAGAGGAGAAGTGAATAGACAACACTTATTTTTTTAACAAAAACATCTGTGCACATAGGGATACAAGGAAGAGATGGAACTATGAATGGAGACCACCATCCAGATATTTTCCTGGTTCAGGAATTTTCAAACATTCTTTATGGTAACGAGTATGAAGTCCTTCATGCTTGCACAGCAAACATTTGACTCACTGAGCTATCTTCCCAGCCCCCTAATTTCATTTTTTAATTAAAGACTTTGTTGCAGTCAGGCACACACCACTGGAATGAATCTTCAAACCAGGCACAATTTGGGAGAGGAAAGTATTTATTGAAACTAATATTGAGGGGAAGTTCCATAACAGTGAAAGAGGCTGGCCCTCTTTCACAGGTCCAAGCAGAGAGAAAAACCCATCACCTACACCACACACACAAAATAGCAAACAGGCAGGGTGATGGGGGGGCACCAAGGAAAGAATTTATTCCCTTTTATATATGCTTAGGGTGGGGTCTTGCAACCCTATCCCATACTTAATGATTTCCTGAGTCT
Source organism: Zapus hudsonius (assembly GCA_004024765.1). Taxonomy (NCBI): domain Eukaryota; kingdom Metazoa; phylum Chordata; class Mammalia; order Rodentia; family Dipodidae; genus Zapus; species Zapus hudsonius. The sequence goes on along the minus strand of PVHP010015950.1, from coordinate 18,415 downwards.
CTGGAATTTCCTTCCTGCATGGCCTACACAGGAAAGGATGTTTAGTTCTAGCTCCTTTGAGCTTCTTTACATCGTGCCCCTTGCTGAGAGGCTGCCTTCCTATAAACATCCTCAGAGACCCACCCAAGATCACTTGAAAGGTCAAGTTGACAACAAAACAAAACAAAAACATCACAGACTTCCCCTGTATTTCAAACATATCAAGTTGAGATGAGTGAAACAAAGAACAATGCTTTTGATTAAAGATCTTAATTTTATATCTACATCACATATCTATATATAGTATACATATATGTATACATTTATGTGATATATAACTAAAGCACACATAATATGTATATAACAAGAGCATATTATATACATAAAACAAAGAATGTATTACATGAGACAAAAGTAAATATAAATAACAATGGTCTTCAAAGAAATTTGCCCAATATCATGCATCTTATGTATGTAAGAGAAGATTAAATTAGAACATCTTGAAGCTTAAGCTAAAACTCATTCAGCCCCACTCAACTTGCAGGCCGTGCTGCTAAGTCAGTTGCTGGCTCCTTTATTTTAATCTGCTCAAACATCTTGAGCTCCCTGTTTGAACTGTCACAGTACCTGGGATAGGAACTGGCCCTGAGAACTTCAAATGGATTCCTTTCCTTACACTCTCATGCTTCCTTATTTCTACTACAAGTGGACCAAGAAGATGTGCAACTTGTGTCTCTTAATACAACATCTTAATATATAAAGAAAACTGTGGATAGTAATGTGGAGCTTGTGACTGTGGAAAACAAAAAATATATCCCTCCAAGCCGTGGAACAGTGAGTTGTGAAATGAGAGCTATTGTGAGCTCAATTGTGCTGAACGTGGGAAATGCGTCGTCTCACACCTTCAGGATCAGACTGTTCTGGTACACAGTGTGGCCCTGATGTCCTACAGTACACGTTTGTTTATCTGGAGGGATTCTTTACTTAGATATTCCTGTATGCAAGATATGCAGGTTTTGGTACTGTCGCATGTCTGATACCATCCAGCACTGAGGACACGAGGACTCACAGAGCTTTCCTCCCATTGCTGTCCTCATTTCAGAAAAATGGAACATTGATTTGCATGTACGAACTACAAACATAAATGAAAAAGACTTGATATGTATTACTAAAGAGAGAATTTAGCATGAATACTCTCTCAAAATCCTTTAAATCCTGGCATTTCTTGGCCACAGAGCCATTTCCCAAGGGGAAACGCTAACCAGTGTTGGGTCTCTTTTTCACCTCTTAGGTTAAAAACCCAGATACTAAAGTATGATTTTTTTATACTTTTCTTAATAAGAAAATGTATTTCTGAAAGATAGGTTGACAGAGGTCATAATTTCCAAAATTAACTGTGAAAGACAGATCGTCTAGGCATGACTGAAAGCCATGCATAACCTTTGTGCTCAGATACCTTATTTCAAAAATGTCACTTTCTGCGTATTCAATGCCACTGTCATTATACTATTTTAAGCTCTAAAATTTGTGTTCTGAAGCTGAACAGGAATTATTGCTTCTATCTTTGGACTTATTAGAAATAATTTAAAATTCATTTCAGAGTGATAAAAATCACCTTTTCATTATGGTTGAATTCAGTTAAATGTTGAAATTTGCAATACAGGGTTCATTTTATTGTCTTTTGTTAGCAGTATCTTAGCATCTCTATGTGGAGACTGAGTCTATTTTAAACATTTATATGAAAAAGTTACATTTAAAAATTACTTATTTTACTTTTTAATTCCCTAGAGGGAAATTAAAGTTGATTAAATTCTGGGATGGTGTTACCCAAATTTTCAGATTTTTTTCATATGTGAATAAATTTAAAAATATGACAATTGAAATATATTATCACTGATCTACCATAGATACATGACAAATGAAAAGAAAAATTATGTTTTAGGAAAACAGAATTTGGGAGGCTGGAGAGATTGCTCAGTGGATTAGGAGAACTTTCTGAACCAGCAAAAAGGACAGACATTCAATCACAGAATCCATGTGCAAAAATATAAAGGCAGGCAGGGGTATGCAAATCTGTAACCCCAATGCTGGGGTGGGAGTGAACAGGGACAGAAGGATCCCTGGGGTCCATGTGAAAATAAGAGAGCTCTAACATTATTTAAAAGAAATAATGTTGAAGAGCAATGCAGGAACACACCTGATGTCCTCCTCTGGGCTCTACGCCTGTGCATACACACAAGGGCACATACACACATGCATATACCACATGTGTATACACACACCATATACTACACACATTAAAAAAAATGTTACTACTCTTCCAGAGAGAACTGTGAAATTATAGGGGGTGAATCAGGTAAGATAATCCCAAGAGCAAATGAATGAATTCAATTGTTCATCTGTAATTTACTCAACACTCATCCTCGAAATAATTCTTATTCTCCAATTTGAAAATTGGAGTTCAGTGCTACCAGGACAAGAACTGCTTGACCTATATGAATCTGCTGGAATTAAGGTTCTCTTAGCAACCAAGGGAGAGAAGAGCTTAGGTAGCTATGCATAAGAAGTTTATTTGCACAAGGAGTTTTCTGAACAAGGCTTGCTGGAGGCTCCCCACCCATGGGGAGGAGCTGTGGAATCAGTACAGTGTAGACAGAGCAGCACAGGGAGTAGTTAATATACCAAAGCCAGGGACACCAAAGAATAATCTTTGAGAAGGTGAGGCAGATTTAAGCAGCATGTGCCTGAACAAAAAATTTGTCTTGAGAATCAAATACAAAAGAACCTTGATGGGGCTGGAGGGATGGTTCAGTGGGCAAAGTACTTGTGAAACAAGTGTAAGGGCCTGAGTTCAGATCCCTAGGCACTACATAAAAGCCACACAGTGGCACACTCCTATAATCCCAGCATTGTCCAGGCTGAGACAGGAGAATCCTGGGGTCTTGCCAGCTAATCTATGGAATGAGTGAGCTCCAGGCTCAGTGGAGAACACTGAGGATGATATTTAATTATGACTTCTGACCTCCACAAGCATGCACACAAATGTGCATGGCACACACCCATGCACTCATAAACCCATGAATATGCACCCACACGTGCATACACACACACACACACACACACACACACACACACACACACACACACACATAAAATAATGAGGTCTGGACCAGTATTTGGGATGAGTACTGCAATGTGCTCTGTGCTTTAAGAGGCGAGGGCATAAGGCAGTGGGGGTGACAGGCTGGGGGGGATTTAAAATGCTGCCTGCCAATGAGCTATAGTAATTGTTAAAATAATAAAACTGCTTACATTATCTCAATGCCAATTCCAGAGGATGAAATTAAAATGGTGCTCAACATTCAAACATAAAGGGTATTTACAGGAATGCCAATACATATGAAGTTGTTGGAACTGCCTCAAGTTGTATAGCAAAATGAACTAAGGAGTGATATAGACTACAGAAGTTTCTTTTTCCCTCAGTCCTTGAAACTAGAGGTCTAAGATTAAGGTGCCAATATGGTTGGGTTGTAGTGAGGGTACCCTTAACTGGCTTGTTTTGTGACAGGGCAGGGGAGATGGTGGGGAGAGAGGCCGCTTATAGGCGTGTTGCAAGGTCTCTCTCTCTCTCATGACTTCATCTATGCCTACCTATCTACCCCAAGATCTCTCTTCAAATGTCATAGTATTGTGGTTTATGACTTAAACAAGTGAATTTTCTCTATGTTTGGAGGAGAAACACATGATTCAGTAAATAGCAATGTTCAATTTTGATCAACTCACAATCACCATAATAACCGCATGTTCTAGTTTTCCTTGGAGACAATATCTGTAATTGGTTGACATCAAAATTGTCCCCACAGCCTAAGTGACTTGGCTAGATTTCTTCATCTGAACCATTTTCTAAGCTTAATTACAAATAGGCTTTTTTCAGAATAAAAAAAATCTTGTTCTTCAATCATTTCATAAGTCTAAAAGTCTTTATTTCTTCTTTTTCATTTTTTTCTGCAAACGAATGTCATTTGATCATATGTAGAGAAAAACAAGAATTGGTCTCACTCATTTTAGACGTTTCCTCCTTGTCTTTGTGGGAAAGAGGGTATTGTTTATGTCTGTTTACTACTATCTCCTGTATACTGTAACAAGCCAAGAGACCTCATTGGCTGTTTCAAATTTAAGACAGAGGAATGAAAATCCTATTCTAAATATGACTATTCCCCTGAAAGGGAGTTATCTATTTGTACAGATCTGTCCTAATCTCTAGACTCAGTTAGCCCCTTACTCATGGGACACCTTATTGTACACATTCCTCCCTTCTAAAAACTTCACCTACCTCATAGCATGCAGCCTCTAGATTTCAACATCAGAGACAAATATTTTCTCAGAGTCATTACTTTAGAGGATTCCCTGTGATTGAGGAGGGCTGCAAATAAACTTCAAAGAGTAGCCTAAATGGACTTTTCTTCTTCTAAGTCCTGACTCTCAAAAATCCTTCAAGTTCTAAGTCAGCCTTTTTACTGATATTTAGACTTTCTTTTAATTTCAAAATACAAAAAAAAAATATTCTGATTTGGGTGGTATGGATGCTCTGGTCCTTTTTAAAATGCAACTGACTAGCTTCCCCTCTATTATGTATGTAGGTTTTTTACGTTGGCCACTAAAGAATTTCACTGCTATAGCCTCTTGAGATGTGACAGCTAGTTTTTTTTTTTTTTCTAGTGAGGCTTAAAGGAAAAGTTGAGGTGCATTAAGGATATTGTACAAAAAGTTGTTCAATTGTGGTGAGTATAATCCCATGATGGACAAAATGGAACAGAATATTTAAAGTTACACATCACCTAGTGAAATGTAATACCTGGGCACTATAGAATATTTGATTGGTACCGCCTTGAAGGCATGATTGTTGCACACAGGGGCCATATCATGATGCTTAACCCTCCCCTCCCCCATCAATACGTTCTGGTAAAGCTCCTATATCATAGGCTATGCTACTTGAAAAATAACAATGGAGATGTCAGTGTTTCCTGATTTGTGACTTGACACCATTCTAATCACAGAGTAGACTGATTACTTCCTCAAGGTTCACCGTATCAGCTACACTGTCATTCATGCTGGGTGCTGCTATCTATCAGGAGCAACTCCATCTGTCAAATTGCATCATGAAGAGAATCGCTCTCTTCATATATCAACACAATAATGTAACAAGATAATAGCAAGGCGCCAGTACCTTCCTGCCATGTTAAGTAATGGATCCCAGGTCCAGCCCTTGCTCTCTCTCTCTCTCTCTCTCTCTCTCTCTCTCTCTCTCTCTCTCTCTCTGGTGTCAGAAGTTTATATTCTTTTAAAAGATGTGAGAATGAAGATGTGTGTATATGTGTGTGTGAGGGGGGGTCTTCCTGTAGGTAATAGGGTGCAATGGTACACATATCCATCCTGAGATTCCAGTCGTTTTCTTGGAAGTTTATGCATCAATTCCATGGGCTGTTCTCTCTTAAATCTCTCAGAACCTTCCAAAGGGTCAGGAACTTATCTAGTAAATTCATTTTCCAAGATAACATTTTGGATATCATAAGATATCTAATGAACAAAAAATAGAGAGTACACCATATTCCAAAGTACCATCGGATCAGGAGATTAACTTGTCTAGACTCATAAGACTTTTATATCAATTTCTCTTGAAATTGTGATCCATCTCCAAAGGAGGTATTTATTTGAACCAAGACAGGGATTTAGTCCAGCAGACTTAAGATTTTTTTTTTAATCTTAAATGAATGGAAGATGCCATTGGGTATAACAGCCAGAGCGGTAAAACTTCTCAATCTTTCTGATAATTTTGTGACCATTTATTCTAACAGAGTTTCATTTTAAGCCTCAAATAAGAATTAAAGGTTGCCCACTCCTCCCATTCAAAGAATATATACTCATTCTGGCTTTCCTATTATATTCATCTATTTTACTTTTTTCCTCCCCCTCTCCTTTTAGTGTCTACCAAACCAAGACCCCACAGTGATGAGTACTCCAAGAAGATCCCCCCTCCGAAACCTAAGCGGAACCCCAACACTCAGCTTAGCACGTCTTTCGATGAAACCTACATCAAAAGGCATGGGCCCAGGAGGACCTCCCTCCCAAGGGACTCATCTCTGTCCCAGGTGTGCAGCCCCGCTGGGGACACCGAGGAGGAGGAGCCGGTGTACATCGAGATGGTGGGGAACATCCTCAGAGACTTCAGGAAGGAGGACGATGACCAGAGTGAGGCCGTATACGAGGAAATGAAATACCCCATTTTTGACGACTTAGGCCAAGATCCCAAATATGACTTTGACCATCACAGTTGCTCTTCGCAGTGTGCTACCCCCACGGTGCCCGACTTGGACTTGGCCAAGTCTTCAGTGCCATGTACTGCTAAGGGTGTGCTGTGTGACATCCCCCCACCCTTCCCCAACTTGCTTTCTCACAGACCCCCTCTGCTCGTCTTCCCACCAGCCCCGGTGCATTGCTCCCCCAATTCTGATGAGTCTCCACTGACCCCACTGGAAGTCACCAAGCTTCCCGTGTTGGAAAACGTGTCTTATATGAAGCAGCCTGCATCCGGGGCGTCTCCATCCTCACTCCCAGCTCACACATCTGGCCACCCTAAGGACCAGCCAGGAGCCCTGGGCTCTGCTTCTGCAACATCTGTGCTCTCCTCCTCCCCTCCACCTCCTTCCACGCTCTACAGAGCCCAGTCTCCCCATGGCTATCCTAAAAGTCACTCCACCTCCCCATCCCCTGTAAGCATGGGGAGGTCCCTGACACCCCTGAGCCTCAAGAGGCCTCCCCCGTACGATGCTGTGCATTCGGGCAGCCTCTCAAGGAGTTCGCCCTCAGTGCCTCACTCCACCCCCAGACCCTTGTCGCAAGATGGGGCCAAGATGGTCAACGCTTCAGTGAACACCTATGGCGCAGCACAGAGCGGCTCCAGGTCCAGAACACCCACGAGTCCTTTGGAGGAACTGACCAGCCTATTCACCTCAGGGCGCAGCCTGCTTCGGAAGTCATCGTCCAGCGGCCGAAGGTCCAAAGAACCTGCAGAGAGTAAGTGTGTCTGCCCCAGCCGAAGGTCTAGAGCAGGCTCCACACCAAAGGGAAGCACTTGACACACTGGTTCTCCCATCCTCCATGTCCCAATGTCAAAATGCACGATGGACTCTGATTTTTGACAAGCTGAGCAAACTAGTCTGTTCTCAATGAGACCTGAAAGACTTGACCGTGAACCCTATCCCTCCCTGAGGAGTTAGCTATAGGGAGGTAATGATGGCTGGAATAGTAGGAGACATTTTATGCAGTGGTATAGTATGGTACATATGCTCTATACACAAACCCCCACCCATACCCATGCAGGCAGCCCTAATTAAACTGAGGGTCAGTCATCCCCACCAAAAGAGAAGCAAGAGAGAGACCAATGTAGAAGAGGCAGTGGCTGGGAGAAATAAGGACAGTTAAGATAAATAAAGAGAATGCAATGGAGAGGACTTTGATGAAAATATATATTATATTATACACATGTATTAAAATTGTCAATTAAATGAGGCACTGTTAGAATAGTCGTGGGCATAGCTGCCTTCCAAATAGTTGACCTGAATCTCTCATTGTTTTGGTTTCAAAAATTTTTCAATAAAAATGGAACTCCGCACAATTATGACACATTAAAAAGAGTCAGTTTTTGAAATGTAAAAATCAAGATTCTTACAATGGCTCTAAAAATTCTAACGGAAAACACTATGGAATTTTTAGGTTAAAAACTTTAATTTTAGGAGATTAAATATTCACATCCTGAATTGTGAAATGTCAGAAGTTATGTTGCAGCAGTAAATGGCTGTTGAGCAACTCTGTACCAGGAACTCTTAGTAGAAAAGAAAGCATTTTGGATAAATTTTGGGACTTTTCTTTAAATATATGGAATAATTCTGTCTGCGTACTTCATGAATATGCCTTTTCTATCACCGGAAACTAGAATAGATTCATTGGTTCCATTTCAAGAGTTATGTAACTCAGATCTTTCAGGGTACATCTCCTGGATCCACTGATATATAATTATAGAGTAATAACTAAGTTAGACTCACTGCATCTACTACTCAATTTCAAGACATTTCGGTCTCTGAGTGAGTAGCCCTTTTACATACCATAATAACTTCACAAATACACAATAAAGTTCAAATAGACCCACCCCCTTTTCCATGTCCAGTGCATTCAATTACACTAGTTTTTTTTTTTTATTTAAAAATGCCTTGGGCACCTAAATTGATTTAATAATTTATATCTCAAATGCTCACACCATGTAATTTGATTATCTGCTTATACATTCATACCGAGGACTTCCTAAAGGAAAATAAATAATTTATACTTTTGATGCTGATGGCCTCTGGTCGTTCATATTCATGGGTATAAGCCATTTCTGTCTCTTTACCCTGTTTAGCTGGAACGATTTAGAAAAGCATTAGTTACTTGAGTACAAGATATGCCATGTGTCTCACTGAAAGGCAGTCATGTCTAATACTTTAGGCATACTGAAGTTATACCCACCCATTTGTACATACATACATACATACATACATACATAAAATTAAATCTTAAATTTTCTCAGAAACTGAATTTAAAATTTAGGAGGGCTCTCATATTTTTAAATAGAGACATAAACCTAGATATGCATATATGTATATGCATATTGAAAACAACCTGAGGGTGGAAGGAGAAGATTAGAAAGGCTGGAGGGAACGGAAGAAAAGGAGAGAATAAAAGGAGAATAGCAAAAGTGTATAATAAGTTTGGAAGAAATCATCTTTATGAAAGCCAGCACTACATATAACAATATATGCAATAAAACACACTTTAAAACCCAACATTTTAAATTACAAGTACACACAAACACACACACATTCAGAATAATCACTTTACAAAGCAGATATTCTGGACTTGGGAAATTTTGCCCCCAGACATGACTAGCAGTATTAGCTGACTGATTTTCATGATGAAGCACAATGGCTACCTAGTTAGATAGCCATGGATAGATAGCCCACAAGCAAACACAGAATTAGTAATTTATATCAAATAATATTTTTTACAATAAAAGAAAATCCTGAAAGTCTGGGGATACAGCTCAGTTGATAGAGTGCCTGTATAGCACAGACAAGAGGCTGGATTCAATTCTCAGCACAGTGTAAACCTGGAGTGGTGGCAAACACCTGCAATTCCAGGTGGGAGTAAGAAGCTCAGAAGTTCAAGGTCATCTTTGGCAATGTAGAGAGTTTGAGACCCTATCTCACAAACAAAAACAAAAATACTTGCAAAGAAATGTTTTAGCTTTAAAATCTAATTTCTCATGTAAAGTTAATAGAAATTTCATCATATAATAGGTGAAACTATTAATTTTTCTCCCTATAAGCTTGGAGAATCTTTGAAAACCAGCTGGTAGCTATGCCAATTAACTAGGAAAATCTATATATAACAGAAATGATTAACTAATGAAGTTATTTCAGGTGAAATCCATCTGTTATTATCAGTCTTTGGACTCCATGTCCGTGATGGTACTATCCAATTTTGAGATGTGTTTTGCATATTTCTAAAATGAAGCTGGGGGCTATGTGATAACTCAGTTAGTAAAGTATTCATTACACATGCATGAAAACTGACTTTCAGATCCTCAGTGCCTATATAAAAACTGGTCATGGCACATGCCTGTGATCTGAGAGCTGGAATATAGAAAGAGAAGGATCCTTGGGACTCAGTAGCTAGCCTGGAAGAATCTGTGGGCTCCAGATTACTTCAGGTCTAATGAAAGACTCTTTCTCAAAAAAATAATGTGGACAGCAATTGGGGAAGGTACCCAAAGTTTTCCACTGGCCTCCACACGCATGTGCGCGCGCGCGCGCGCACACACACACACACACACACACACACACACGAACAAAAAAAAATGAAAAAAAAATAAAAAGCTAGGAGAGAGGAAGGTGGTTCAGGTTCTTTATAGGTTTAGGGGAGTGAAAGATTGGATTCCTTTCAGACAAATGGCATGCCCAGGGTTATATTAGCCATGATATATTACTTTACATAAATGAGAGGGATAAAATGCAGATGGTACAAATGAAGAATGAAATTGTTACTTTTCTTCTGACTCTAGAGGAAAAATATGAAGATTGCATTGGATGCTAAAAATAAAATCACAAGGGCTTCTAGAAACATTCTGTCATGCTCAAAGCAGAATCCAAACTGCTGATAATGGAGTTAACTGACCATTGCTGTTTCAGTATATTCAGTGATGCAACTCCCCTCTTGATCCTTGCTTGAAAAGATTTGCAGACCTGTTCATACCTTGGGGACAGAATAAGGAACACAAATTAGTGTCACATTCATGACTCCTGGATATAACCAAGTTATCATAACTTTTCACCATTTTTGCAATCTTTCCCATTTCAGGAATGAAAATGAGACTGATGTCTGAATTCCCTGGTCCTTTTGCTCACTTGAGGAGTCATTTTTTGTGTGTCTATAATGTGGTATGGTATGTATGTGTGGTGTGACGTGTGCATGTATAGGTGCCTATGTGGCACTCTATTCTTGCTTCAGAAGGTGCTTGCCTGTGGTGGCTGGAAGGGAAGGTCAGGTGTACCTCCCAATTACTCTTCAGCCCTTTCTTACTGAGTCCGAGTCTCTTACTGACCCTGTACCTTGCCTTGTTTTATGAGACATGGTTATTCTCCAGTCTCTGCTCCCCATAGGACTGGGCTTACCAATGGATATGGCTATGCCCAGCTGTTTTGGGGGTCCTAGGAATTTAACTGAAAAGGTCTCTCAGGACTGCCAAGGCCCTTTTGCTTGCACAGGAAGTGCTGTCATTGCTAAGTCATCTCTCCAGGCTGGAAAAGTAAATTTTGTTAAGTTTCTAGCATCCATTCTAAAACAAAGATGATCTTGGTTTTGACTAAAGAAATGCATGTCACATAAGTTTGATGCTTTCAACCCTAATTTTAATAATCTAATAATTATTAACTATGATAGAAAATTTATGTCTCACAGTTCCACAATTATTGATGGGTACTAGGTCACAGGAAAGAGATTTTTAAAAAAGACAAAAGTGGTAGATGATGAATAAATTCCATTTTGCTTTACAATTTTCTAAATCTGCCCTCATGTTAATTGTGAAAGCAGTTTTATTATAAACTTATTTGTTGTTAATAATTAGATACATTGCATGAGCAAGTCTTGTGATAGTACCCTCATTTCCCTCCTTCCTACCCTCATCCCAGTGGGGGGCCCTCCTCAGTGGCTCATTGGACCAGTTCATGAGATAGGATGTTATGAATTATACAAGAAGCAGCCAGTTTTTTTTCTTTGTTACTGAAACACTGAGATAATTCTTTTACCTATAGTTAATGAAGCTATTAGAACTCTAGAACTCCAGTAATTTTTTTGGTTATTATAAATGTATTTTTAATTTGTGAATAGAGATGGATTGTGTGAGGCATGCAAGACATGCCTAGCTCACATTAATGCTGTAAATGTCTCTATCACCCACCAACATACTCTGCAAACTTTAGAAACTTGACTGATAATAATACTCTACCTACCCTCGTCATCCTACCATCACACGTTCTTATTTTACATGTTCCTTATGGCTTAATATGAATCTTTAGACCATCTATGCTTGCTAGCACAGACCTATAATCCCAGCATTTAGGAGATAGAGACAGGAAGATGGGGAGTTCAAAGTCACCTTGAACTGGGGGTTAAAGGCCAGCCTGGGTTAATAAGACTCTTCTCAAAGGGAGGGGGAACTATGTTATGAATGAGTCATTTTGTTTCCACAAATCACACACCATTGATTGTGGAAATGAATCGTTGTATAACTAATAAAAAAAGAAACTTTTCCCACATCCATTTTCTGCAGCTATAATAGAATAACTGAGGTTGAGGTTCATGAGTTTGTGGTTGGAAGTCCAAGAGCCCATGGCTGCACCTGGCAAACATCACCTTGTGGCAGAGATAGAGAGGCAAAGGCAACAGAAGGCAAAACATATTTTTAAAATAAATGAACTTCTGCAATGATGAACCCACTCATTCCCTTCATGAGGGCAGAGTACACACCTATGCCCACTTATTTGTTCTATCTACAATGAGTACAAGATTCCTAACATATGATATGGACTTTGGAATTGCACTCTGCTCTGACTTTTACTAGTTCAATATTTCATGTTTATTATTTTTTTACATTGTGTTTATTTCTTGATTTCTTTTGAGATAATATCTCATATAGCCCAGGCTGGTCTTGAACTTCTAATCTTCCTGCCTATACCTCCTAGAGTTTGTTTTACCATGCCCAACCAATACAACTTGAAAAGATTTTTTAAATAAATAAAAATAAGAATAAAGGAAATAAAAAGTATTTTTAAATTTAAGAAGAATAATTTTTAAAGAATATCTTTAAAAATAGACTTTTAGCTGGGTGTGGCTAAAAGGCACACCTTTATCCCAGCACTAGGGAGGCAGAGGTAGGAGGATCGCTGTGAGTTTGAGACCAGCCTGAGACTACAGAGTGAATTTCAGGTCAGCCTGGACTTGAGTGAGACCCTGCAGAACTTTTAATCTACATTGTTTTAATGTGGTATGTGTTATATCATTTTTTAGTTAAAAAAAGAAGAAAAGTCTCCTAACCTACACTGGCTATTTGACAATCCAGGGCCACTCTAGTCCTGTACACCTAGTGACAGTGCAGTGTCAGGTGAGGTGGTTTTGACAGAGAAGCCTCCTTACAGAGACCAACATTGCTCCAAGCCATTTGCAACAGGACTGATGCAGGTTACAGTGCATCACTGTATGGGGATGACCACAGGGTGCTTCAGGAGAGAGACAAGCAGCCCAGTTCCGCTACCTAAATTCATTTGAATTTGTGTCTCTATTTCTGATGGTTTGTAGCTTTCACCTTTTTTCTGAAAGAAGTTTTGCTGATGTATCCAGTCCCGGCCCCTCCTCCACTTCTCTCTCTCTCTCTCATTTTACTTTTTCTCTCCTTGCAATAGCTCATCACCAGTCAGCTGCAGTGCAAGAAACCAGATAACATCCCTTGTCTTTGGAGGGTCTCCATTAAAGTGGGTGACCTTCAGCATAGGGACTGTGTGTCTTTTTTTTTCAAAGTCAAATTTTTTTCACCTGTTGGGGCTTTGGAGAGTTCTTAGCAGTACATTGTAGAGATTTGGAATACCACCTTCCTAAAAAGTATGCTGTTTTGGGAAATATATAATGACCATCAGTAGTTTATTTTAGAAGAATCTGCACATTTTGGTTAGCCTACTTAATGTTTTTTAATTTAGAAAAATTGTTAAGGATTTTATCTTCCATTTTCTGCTTTGTGAAAGCAGATGCTGACAGAGACAAAAGCATGTACAGAGGAGGCAGATAGAGGAGTACAAAGAGAGTTCATGTTTTTACATGTTGGTTTCAGTAGAGGGAAGTCAGAGGGAGGGGTGAAGAAGGTCCATACTTGTTGATCTAATTACAGTGGAGAATAGGTGAACCCTCAGCCTGGCGTTGCCTACTGATAAGCATGCTGACTTTGGGCTGCTGGGTAGGAGAGTTCTGGGAGACTCCTGAGGCTAGAGCTTGGACTTCTGAAATGTTGGCATTTCACAGATCTTTGGGAATGGAGCTATAACCAGAAAACAACACCTGCAAACATCTCCTGAGGTACCAGGAAGATGATTCTAGAATACCTGGCAGGACCGCTAGTTGTTAGTATGGTTAAATATCTCAAAGATTCACTCTTTCAGGACCCCTCCCTTGCTGTTTTTGGGTTGTTCCCCATGGTTACAGCTCACAAGAGGCCTTGGCTTAGTTTCAAGGCTTTCTCTAGCATTTCAGATGGATAATTGAGACAGAAACTATATTATGATGTTTTCAGGCATGGAACTCGGGACACGCTCATATTCAAGAGAAGTTTCTCAGGGAGTTCAAAGGATGGGAGACAAGGGTGTTGAAAGCATGGAGAAGTGCCTCAACCATTTCCTCTATCACAGTTGGATATTTGAAGTATAGACTCCTTATTCTTAGGGTGTTCCATGAGAAACTGTGGGATCCGCCTGTAATGCTATTTAACAAACATCACTGATGATTGTGATGCCTGCTCTCAAACAACCCCTCAATGACATCCTGTTAGGTGTCAGCAACATCATTCACTTGTGTACAAGTGAATTCTAACATATATTGTTTTTCTCTAATAAAGTGAAAGGCAGAGTTATGTAGGAGAGAGAAGGGAGATGAAAGAAACCAAATATAGAGGCATTGAAATCAGTGAGTGTTCTTTTCTTCCTTGGCTAAGCAACTGATTAGTTATTAGCTGGTAGGAGACAGCTGAGGTGATCTGGATAGGTCAGTGGAGAAAACCATTTCATAACCTAGTCTTTGATTCTTCCAGACCCTGTGACTTTAATAATAGAGCCTGTGCTGGGTGAACCATATGTGAATAATACCCACCTTGGTCTTGACTGTGCTAGTCCGAGTCATTTGCTCCATCAGGACTCCTGATGATGAATGCTACTGGTTAGAGCTGCTTCATACAAGGGCTAGCCATATGGATCAGGCAGACAAGGTAATCTGAATTTCAGGCTATAGGATTTTCCCCATCCTGGCTGTCTGACCAGGTGAATATAGGTGTGAGGAGTGTGCTTTAAGTGAAATAATAAAGAACAAATTATAACAAATTTAATAGACATAAAATAATAATGATGATGTAATGTGAGAAGTATACTGAAATAATAAGTAAACAAAACCTAAGTGCAGCCAAGGATGAAATGTTAAGTATAAGAAACGTTGAGAAGTTCATTAAATATAATAGGTATAGGTAAAACTAAGGTGTGAAAGTGTTTTCACTAAGAATAGTAAGGCTAAGTGTGGAAACATTTTGAGCATTAAAGAATGGGCTTAGTATTGTTACCGTGTGGTTAAATAAGTAGTTTGAGTTACAATTTTAAATGTGTGATAAGTTAGTATTAAGAGTAAAGGAATACTTAGGAAGCTTAAAAAATAATGTTAGAATATAGCTACAGTATTCTTTACTGTATGTTATTTATCAATGGAAGAATGTAATAGTGTCATACAATATTGTTAAGAAGTAGAAATAACACATAAAGTTAAGATACACTTTTCCTGTCAGTTTGAGTGTGTGGAAAACACCGAAGGCTTTGGCTTTGTGAAAGGTCTGGTCAGGACTGATAAGATACAAGGCAATCCCACAGAAGCTAAAGGAAATATGTAAACTGACCTAAAAAAAGCCACGCTCTGAGATGCCTCTCTGATGCTGGTTGGATGAGATGTCATCCTGTTCCCTGGGGCGAGAGTCCCTGCTCCTTCCGGATTGGAGTGGTACCCATCAGCTCCAGGTGAACCCCAGAACTTTGGCCTTTAGGGGTCAAAGGAAAGTTTCTCAAATTGAACCAAACTGGCCAGGTTAGGAGTCTTGGGAATTGGGGGAATCTGCCGATGCCTTTAAAAATAAACCAAGCCTTGTGCCAACTCCTGACTCCTGTCTAAATTGTCTGCAGGCGACAATAGGCCATTCCATGGAGAGAACTAGCCCAGGTCATTGTTGGACTCCTAGACAGGTGGAGGCGAAAACTCAGAGCAAGGAGATGTTGCCCAGAGAGTACCTCTATCACATCAAGGAGTCAATGCTAAAGAGGCAGAACTGTAATAAGAAACACAGGAGGATAGACAGAAGTCTTTCCCTTGCAGAGTCGATATCAGAGAGTAAAATTATTTGGAGAAAATGACAGGGTGCTATGACTTTAGGGTTAGTGTCAAAGATCTCTGGAGTGGGGATGACTATGCTGACAAGGAAATGGGATGATGATGTATTTAGAAAATCTCTGTTTATCAGCAGCAGGTCATTCTTAGGAAAAATATCAAGACCATCTAAACACATAGCAGGAGTCTTCAATGAAGCCAACCATGAAAGGCAGCAATTAACCCTTGCCTGAGAACACTTCCGTTATAGTAATTGTTAGTAAGCATACTTTTGTGCTATGTATTCTAGACCAGGCACTATCTAAAAGTTTCCATGTGTCCAGTCTTCCTAGAAATCTCTGGGAAGGAATGTTAACATGTTCAGTTTACAGATAGGAGAATCATAAGAATAACTTGCCTAGAGTCCTACAGGTAGTAAATCTGTGACTATCATCCAGATTATTTAGCTTCAGGGATTCTAGCCCTATTGATACTTTATCTATGCTTGATTTTTTTTTCATATTCTTTCTCTGCTCCATCATCACTGAAAGTCACCAGCAGCCATCAAAGCTCTAATCCCTTCTTGTGATCTCTCCCAAGGATGTCTGCTAAATAAGAGGAAGCCAGATCTGTAGAAATGAAGGACATGGGCTAATTAACACATATTGTCCCTTTAGGGAGAGCCTGGAAAATCTTTTCAGTACCCTCAAAATCTCCCTGAATATGTCAGTCACTGAGGGCATGGGGCATGGGGTTCTGATTACAGGCTTTGAGCTGCTGTACCTACAGGATGCCTGCAGAGTGGGCCTCAGGGTCAGCAAACAAGGCAGGTGAGAGATCAGTGCAGACTCTAAAACTTCTGAGAGGATTTTAAGGATTAGGCACTCACATCTGAGGTCTTCCAGATTTTCAACATTGATTTGCCCTGATTTGTCCACTTCAGAGATCCAGGACTCTTGTTCTTGACTGCTTAGATCTTGGCCAATACTCTGCAGTAGAGTGATTGCCCATGGCTACCCCACAGGAAAGAAGACAGATTGCAGACTTTGGGAGCCCTCACTACAGTGGTCTAGAAATTGATGCAGGGAAAACAAACAAAAGAATCCCCAAAAGACCCTAAGGAATATCATCTCAGCATGCCCTTGTGATCTGCAGACTTGTGATGGCAACTCAGACATAACACGCGCAATTTATCAACAACAAGCTGGGTCTATTAAATTATTCTCCTTTTACAGCTAATAAATCTCTATTAGGGATGATGAAGTTAAATCAAGGATAGGTAAAATTCCTTGATTTTGAAATTTCATGTGACTCTTTGGTTAATTGGGACCATGACATTGTCTGTTTTCCCCATTCAGTTTCTCCTAGAATTACCCTACAGAATCAGTGGAGAAGACATAATTTCATAAATAATTGCTCACCTTTCGGGGTATACAAAAGCAGTCTGTGATTGATGCAGACAGGCGTGTTTATCCCCTGTGTTTATGTTCTCTGGCTGCTGAATCTTTAAGTGTGATTTCTTGTTGCAATTTAATCAGCACTTCTTTCCATTAAGAAGAACCCTCACTGCTTTTGATTTATAAGATGCAGAAACATTTCCAATTCATAAGGAAAACTACACTGGTCTATTTAAAAAGGAAAACTCTCTCAGTCACATTTAATTTTATCCATGTGAAATATACTAGAACTAATGCTTTTCTCCCCCATTCAGGTAGCTGAAAGAAAAACTTTATTTTCTGGCTTTTGTTGACTATTATGGGCTCTGTATGCATTGCTAAGTACAATGAATGAAAGAGTAGATTGAGGTAAGAAGGATTTTCTTACCACATTCTATTTCACTGTGTAACCTAGAAGTTTAGGATAAGGCTGAGTATCACAAGATGTGGTTAGCATCTTGCCTCAACCACTTGGAGACTTTGGAGAAGTCAGTTCACTTTAATGACTTAGTTTTCTCAGCTTTCAAAAGAAAGAAAGCTGAGGAATGTTGGATGCTTGTGTTGGATTACTGGGTAACCAGTAAATCCTTAGACAAATTTCCTGCCTCAGGGCTTCTGCTTAAGGTTCTCTTATCACTTGCCGCAAATACTTTCCCTATAATTACATAAAACAATCTCAATTTAATGCTTACCTTTACAGAGACTCTATGGAGTTCACATAGCTTTGCAGATGATTTAACTTTTAAGTGCTTTTCTTATACTGCATA
Source organism: Zapus hudsonius (assembly GCA_004024765.1). NCBI lineage: Eukaryota > Metazoa > Chordata > Mammalia > Rodentia > Dipodidae > Zapus > Zapus hudsonius. Next base: position 483 of record PVHP010015950.1, on the reverse strand, counting down.
ATGGTTTATAATTTATTCTAATGTTTGTGAAAATTATTTTCTTTTATTTCTTATTAAGACAAAAGTACAAGGAGACCAGGTTCATACGTTTTTATCTTTTCACTTTCTGAAACATTAGCAAAGATAAGGCATGCTATGTACTGTTGTAGTCTATTTTCTCTGTTGCGCAGAAAGAACCCAAACAAAGAGGCTTGTGGAGGAATGGGTTTATTAGGCTTACGGACTCGAGGGGAGACTCCATCCTGGCAGGGAAAACGATGGCATGAGCAGAGGGGTGGACATCACCTCCGCCACAGCACTGCAAACAGCGGCAGGAAGGTGTGCCAAATACTGGCAAGGAGAAGCTGGCTTATAACCCCCATAAGCCCACCTCCAACAACGCAGCTCCATTGAGGTTGTAAAATCTAAACTGCCATCAGCTGAGGATCAATTACCCAGAACGCATTCATTTGTTTGTGGGGGATACCTGGATCAAACTCTGTG
>PVHP010015949.1:0-36651 GCA_004024765.1 Zapus hudsonius | reverse complement strand
TGTGTGTGTGTGTGTGTGTGTGCATTTCTCTGCTTGAAAATAAAAATATTTTTACAAAGATATTTATTCTCTCCAACTATACAAAGTCTATGCACTCTCATTGAAAATCCCATCAGATGTTCTGATTTAGAAATTAGCAGATTTGTTATAATATTCACATGGAAATTCAAAAGATTTGGAATAGCAAAACATCTTTGGAAGAGTTGAGAGATTTGGAGGATAAATGCTAGCTGATTTCAAGATGTATTTAAAGCTATCCTAATCAAGACATTAAGATCAAAAATATATCATTGAACAAATAAACCTTCACATATGTCATGGTTAATCCTGGTTATCAATTTGATTGTGTTAAGGTTGGCTAGGCAATTTGCAGAGCATATCTGTGAGGTTTTCCAAACAGGAAGGACCAACTAAGAGATGAGTAACCATCCTGAATGTGGAGGGCCTCATCCCATAACCTGAGAGCTGGATGGAATAAAAGGAGAAAGCTCTATGCACAGGCATGTCCATCCATCCATGTGTTCTCTCTCTCTCTCTCTCTCTCTCTCTCTCTCTCTCTCTCTCTCTCTCTCTCTCTCTCTTCCTTTTTCTACTTCTTCTCTTCTCTCATCCTCTGTCCCTCCCTCCCTCCCTGTGATGGTTAAATTTTGTTGTCAACTTGACCTTTTTAGTAATCTTGGGTGGATCTCTACATTGTTTATAGGAAGGCAGCCCTCTCAGTAGGGGGTAGGATGTAAGGAATCTCAGGGGATCTAAAAACAAATACCTTTCCTGGGAGGGCAGTACTGGAAGGAAATTCCAAAGACTGGGGGGAGTTAACAAGTCTGAGAAAAGGTTGTAAGACCTCACCCTAAGGCTATATGAAGGGGGAAAATCTCTCTCCCCTTTGCCTGTTTTGTTGGTGTATGATTGGTGTTGGTGATGGGTTTCTCTTCTTGGACCTGTGAAAACCTCTTTCACTATTATGGAACTTCCCCTGGATCTGTAGCTTCAATAAATCCTTTCCTTCCAATCACTGTGCCTGGTTTAGAGGTTCATCTCAGCGGCTTGTGGCTGAGTCCAACACTCCCTCTCCTCTCTTTTCTGTCTCTACATTGCATTGAATTGAAGAGCACTGTGCTCCCGTTCCACCATGATGAATCTCTCAGCAGAGACCCATAATATGGAATCAACAAATTTAGAGCCAAAATAAATCTTTTTGTAAGCTATTTTCATGGATATATGATCAAAGGCACAAAACTACGTCATATGAACAAGTGATGATTTTACAAAAATGCAAAGACAATTTGAGGGAGAAGCAAATAGTTCTGGAATAATGTGATAAACATACAAAATAAAATCAGTACCTCACATCATATTTTCAAACTTACCTTACATGCGGAACTGAAGTCTGCAAAGTTTTAGAAAGGGTACATAGGAGGAAAATGCTGGCAGCAGTTGGTTAAACAAAGATGTTCCAGTTACATGACCAGAGGTATAATGCATGAAAGAACAAACTACTAGATCAAATTTCACCAAAATTCAAAACAATGTCTTTGAAAGACATTGTTGAAAATGAAAAATATAAATCACAGATAAAATATTTAGAAATTATATACTTGATTAAATGGTATATGTAACAATATAAGCCAACATATGATTATAATACATTAATTCCTAATAGTTATTGGGATTTTTAGGGGCAGCTGCTAAGTATTTTACATTCTCAATCTTGTAATCCTCATAATTAAGAAATACTTAACATTCTTTATGAAAAGAAAGACTATCCTAAACATGGTTTATCTCAGTTAGTCTTTATAATATCTCAGGATAGGTTAGGTTTGCAGTAACTAAAACCCACAGAATTCAATGGCATCTCATGTTAGTGTGTGTACACACACACACACACACACACACACACACACACACAAACACACACACAAACACAATTTCCATTCACAGAGTCAGCCATAGATACAGGTCCAGGAACACTGTGCTCCATCAGGGATCCAGGTATCACCTTGAACATAAAACCCCCAAAAGACATAGATGTTAGAGAAGACAGAGCTAGAGATTTCTCACTAGTAATTATATGCACTGGCCAGGAAATAACATGTCACTTTTTTCCATAATGTATTGGCCAGAATTAGTCACATGAACCCTCACTGCAAGCAGAGAATTATTCATCTGTGGGGCAGCAAGAGCAGAAAACTGAATTTGGGTACACATTAGATATCCTTATTGTTAAGGAATAACATTCAATTTGGATTTTATGTAAAAGGCTAGAAAGATTTACAGAAATTTCCTTCTTCCTCAAACAAAATGTTCTCCCTGGATGTATACAAAGCTCTGTACAACTTCTTCCTGAAATTCTTATTCCATATCCTAAAGTACCACTTGATAGAAAAGGTGCAAGTCTCCAGAGTTTTGAAATGTTTTGCTCATCTTCTTTACTAATGGGGTCTGGAGAGATTGGTGAAAGTTTCATTCAGGATAAATTGAAAGTGAAAGGAAAGACAGCACTTGTCACTGTTAATATAAATGGCTCCTGTAAAAAAGTATAAATTAGCCCACAATCATAACATCCCAGGCTCACCTGGAGACAGTGAGCAGTTAAGTACAATATTACAGACTGGAACCAGAAAAGGCTGAGTCACCCATGAGCAGAGGACATGTTGGTGTACAGATGATCTAAGAACTAACTGTATTTTCACGGGCAAATAAGTAAAGCAGATGGTCAATTAAACAAAGTAATTAGATTTCCATTCTGAAGACTTTTGTGTAACACCATTAGAAAGCCAATATTCACTGTGGATTTCAAAATGGAAACATTACATAGAATTAGACCTTAGAAAACTCTTGACATCTGCCAGGTGTGGTGGTGCACACCTTCAATCCCAGCACTCAGGAGGCAGAGGGTGGCCATGAGTTTGAGGCCAGCCTGAGATAACAGAGTGAGTTCCAGGCCAGCCTGAGCTACAGCAAAACTGCTACTGCTACTACTATGTTGGAAAAAAAAAAGAGAGAAAAAGAAAACCCTTGACATCTTAAGAAAACCCTAATGTCTGGCAGAGCAAAGTCCAGGAAACCTGGTCTTGGGGAAATTCAAATAGGATGTTAGTTCTCCTGTGTCCTCTGCCCCTTATATTTTAATCAGCACCGTCCTGAGCTAAGAACGGAAATCCCAAGCTAAACCAGGTACATATCCCTCCCTGGTGCAGAATGTTTCCCCTGGGTAACTACCATTCCTCTCTTTTAATTCCCAGGTGTATATCCCAGGCTGGATCAGATCCATCTGTACCTGGGAATTAATGAACAAGCTTGCTCCACTCCATGTTCTCAAACACTTGTTCAAACATTATACACAAGACTTGCCTCTGGACTGAACCTCAGCCAACCCAGCAGGGAGAAAGCTCTTAAAGCTATTCCTGGATATATGTCCATAGTTACCTAAAAAATAGCATGTACCCCAGGATACAGGCATCATTTATATGACTAATAACTACACCCCAAACTTCAGACATATCCTCAAAAGTCAGCTCAGAATTCAGATGCTCACCAACCTTTTTAGGGGTTGATTAGCAGATTATATATTTTTAGGGATGCCAGCCTTACAAGCCCAGAAAAGTACTGACAAGAGAGATTTTCAGAGAAGTTACTCCTACCGAGAATATGTCTCCAACCATGAATATCTGGATGGGACTTGTCCAAACCCTAAACTTCTCAGTAGAGTAAATCTCTATTAAATGCCAGCTATGGACCCACCACTACATGCCTTCAAATCACAAAACAAGTAAAGTTGTTAAAGCACAATATTTTTGAATTTAAAGATAGGCTTTGAAGACAAATTTTTCTTTCAAAAATTTTTATGAAAGACCAAAAGTTTTACCAGAATGGACTCAAATTTGTTTGTTTGTTGCAGTGCTGGAGATCCAACCCAGGGCTTCACCAATTAGGCAAACACTGTACCACTGAGCACTATCCCCAACCCTTTGAATTCAGATTTCTTGAACCATAATTAGCATTCTTTGTCTTTCCTCTTCAACACTTTACACTGAGATTCATAATGAAATGCAGAAATATAGTGTTTGGATTATATCCATGTGTACAGTGGCTGCATGTGTGTCTGAAGACTGACATTGTGGACCAGTGTCCCGGTCACCTGGTATGATTGTTTGAATATAGTAGTTTGAATGTATGGCCCCATAGACCCAGGTGTTTTATTAAAATTGCGCTTGCGACTTGAGCCCCTAGCAGGCAGATCCCTGCTACAAGGAGCCTGTCATTGGGTGAGGATCCTGGAGTCCAGCCCTAAGGTGCGTTTGGGGGAAGATCAAGAGGTACGTGGAGGACAGTTTGACCTCTGGCAGTTTTGTGGTGCTGGCTGGTGTTGGTGTCTGCTGGCTGTTCAGTGATGTCTCTGTGCTTGGATCTATGGGAATGAGCCAGCTTCTTCTACCATTGATGATGTTCCCCTAGAATTTATAAGCCTGAAATAAACCCCTTCCTTCCATAAACTGCTTCATCCCGCTCTACCTCCGTTTTCTAGTCTACAAAACAGACATCACAGGAAGGCCTGCTCCCTTGCCTCACAGGCTCTAGACAGAAGAATCGTATGTATGACTGACAAGCTTATTCAAGCTCTGTATATGCAGGGGCTCCACATGTATTAATTGAACCAACTTCAAATGTAAATAAAACATTTTAAGTGCATCTATACTGATCATGAAAAGACTTTTCTTATCACCATTCCCTAAACATAAACATTTACATTATAGATTATAGGATGTATACAAATGCTATGACATTTTCTAGAAGGAACTAAAGTGTCTACATTTTAGCTTATGCAGTAGTCTTAGAATCAATCCCCTCATGGACAATCTAAGTCTAACTAAGTCTGAGTCCCTACTTCCCAGGAGTGGGGAATTAGAAGAAACTTATTTTTGTTTTTTTTAAAGCTATATTAATAGGGATGGTAAGAGAAAGTTAAGAGGAAGAAAATTGCATAATAGTTCTTTCTTCCCTCCTCCCATTGTCACTCCAAAAAACCAAACATGTAATCACTAATCTAGCACAATTCTGAGACATATAGCTCTGGAAAGATGGTTGGTTCATGTAAAAGCCTACTTTCTTAATGAAGGAACACCATGTGCAGGGTGACATGGTGGGAAGAAAGGCCCAGTTTCACCTTCTGGCTGGTGTCTGAGCTTTACATATCATTAAATGTTATAAAAATAAAGTTACCCTTAAAAGGGGACTGAACAAATACCCTAGTCAGTTTCTAAAAAAAATGATGCAATATATTTCCCAGAAGTATACAGAACACAACACTCTTTCCCACCAAAAATAATCACAATTACCCTCTACTCCCTCATTGCCCCCACACTCACATCCATACTTATACTTATTTCTTATTCCAACATATCTGGCCAGTGTAGCCATTAGACCAACCAACATTCAAAATAGCTTGAAAATTAAATTTAATATCTTTTGTTGGACTACCTTGGCATGGTTTTATAGATGATAGATGATAGATAGATAGATAGATAGATAGATAGATAGATAGATAGATAGATAGATGTAGAAATGCCTAGAGAGAGCATAACATCCTATTTGGGGGACAGACATAGTATTAAGAAACAACAATCCTCATGGTTGGGCTAATGGAGTCACAGCAGTGAGCCTATGTTCCACCAGGGGGGACTGCTTAAGATTACAAAGAGAAAAGTAAAATGCCCCAGGATTAAGCAAGGTTAGCTGTTTTTCCATTAGGAAACCACAATGGAGATGAATGCTCTGAACCTCAAAAATGACTACACAAAGTGAGGATTAAGGGAGAACGAGAAGAGGGAAAGAGTGATCCAGAAGAAATTCAGCCAGACTGGGGTTGACAATAGTCGAAGATAGTTGCACAGAATTGTTCTGCCCACTAATATATCCTGCTCAATAGTCTAACATCATATTGTAGTTAGAGACCCTACCCATCCTTAAGGGAAAGGTTTACCAGATGTGAGAACAGAGGGTGGGAATCTTTTTTTAAATTTTTATGTATTTTTATTGACAATTTTTCTACATGTATAGAATTTTGATCATAATCACCTCCTCTTGTCCCCTTTCCCCACTGCTCCCTCTTCAACTCTGATGTCTTTTTTCTTACATATTTGTATGACCCACTGAGTTTAATTAATGTTGCCTACATGAGCTTGGAGGGGGTGGACTATTTACCAGAGTACATGCAACTCACCAGTGCTACAATACTGAAGAAAATATTCCCCATGCCCCCAAGCCACCATTAACTGCCAAAACACCCTGGGGAGGTATGGAGGCTTCACACCCTCCTCTATCCATGCCTGAATGTTGATGTTCAATATTGCACAGATCTTCTGCAGGTAACAACAATCATCGTGAAGTCATGAATGTAGTAGCCATGTCTTGCCCATAAGATGATGTTCTATGCGCTCCTCCCCATCCTTTGGCTCTTACATTCTTTTATCCAGCCACCCCTACTTCTACAACATCCCCTCAGCCTTGGAGCAGGTAATAAAGATGTCTCATACAGGACTGAGTTCTCAACAGTTTCTTATCCTCAGAAGTTTGAAGTGTTTCATGTCTACTCAGTGGTCACCAGAAACTACGAAAGAGAAGCTTCTTTAACCAAAGGTGAGAGCAGAAATAATCTTTAGGTAAATATAAATAAGTAAATATTTAGAGGGAAATTTTATGAGCATGATATATCTACTTAGTCAAATAACAGTAGTAGTTTCCTTCCTGGGACCTAGGACCTTCCTAACCACAGGCTTTTGATTAGGTTTTCAGTACCAAGCACGAATTCCCTCCCACGGATCAGGCTTTAAATCCAGTCAGAGAGCAGTTGGTTGCCTCCGTAACAACACCAGAAGCACATCTTGTCTTACTTGTTGGTTGTGTAGGTTGTAGGGTCCACTGTTACTTAAGACTATTGATGACTTTTCTCCCCCAGCAGCAGCAGCGTGCATAATACCTTCTGGCATTATGACAGCTAGACAGCAGGGAAGAAGCTTTTAGCTCCATTCTAGCTTGATTTCTCAGTGTCCTACAACTGAAGCAAGTACTATCTTCAGAAAGAGTCTTACTATCTAGTTCTGCTGGGTGATGACAATATTCTATATTGTTTGGGGCCTCAGGGTCCTTCCTGACCAGCAATTCACTGGGAGGGATAGATGAGGTAGGAATCTTGAAGGCCGCTGTGGTTTGAATATATCTTCCAAAAGCTCATGTGATTGAATTTCAGTCATCAAATTCATATGTATTTGGAGGAGTTAAGATTAGATAGGGTCATAGGGATGGGGTCCCCAGGACATTATTAGTGGCTTTAAACATGGCACCCAAAGGTAGAACACTTGTTCTTATCATTGATTTCCCCACCCATGAAATGGCAGCAGGAAGGCCCTCATCAGAAACCGGTGCTGGGAACATGTTCCTAAACTTCCAAGCCATCAAAACTGTGGGCAAAATATATCTCTATCCTTTATAAATTGCCCATTCTTGTGTATTTGGTACAGTAGCAGAAAACGGACTGAGCCAGGGCCAGCCTCATCGGCTGCTTGCCACACCTATTCAATCAAAGGAAACAATATGAGGTCCTGAAAGATCCCCCCCCAAGTGACTCCAAGTCTCTAAGTATAGATAGAGGAACTTATAGACATGAAATAATTGAAAAGTTAAAATGAATACCTACTTGGTGCCTAAAATCCGCTCCTCACCACAAACATGTTGTTCTACCTTAATCTTCACCAGGAACTTTGCTCTTTGTAAGAAATCAGACTTTCCACCTGACATCTGAAAGGCTGGATCAATCAAGGGGTTAATTATACAGATCATTTTCCTGGCTCCCACAGGCATAAAGGTTATAAATGGTCACATATTTACACAGCCGTTGTTAAAAATTCAACCGCAGCATTTATTTCAATGAACTCCTTTGACTACATGTTCAAGAGATGCACCAAGGGATTCCATAAAACATTATCTCTATTGGTTCAAATTTTCCGACTCCTTAAAAGCTTCCACTGATGGAAGGAAAAATGAATCTGTAATATGCCCCCTGCCATTATAAACACACTCATTAAAATACAAACAGCTGGACAGTCAGTGAGCAGTAAACCACATACACACACACACACACACACACACACACACACACACACACACACACACACACACACACAAACACACAGTGTGGCTTGGATATGCTTTTAAGCCTTTGCTTTTAAGATTTTATAGTTATTAACAGACCCAAACACCATGTCAAAGCTTTAATTACAGGATCCCACATATCTTAGATATTTTCTAAGTACCTTTGGATGCCACAGTCCATTGAACTGAGAGTAGCCCCTGCCTGCTCCATCAGATGCTATGTGGACAGAAAAAAGTTCCTGGGGTTCTTGGTTTGCCCTGCCAACTCCAGTCCCAACTCTCCTCCTAGATAGATGGAGTTTCATAATATAGTATCAATCCATATGAATGGATCTTTTCTAAAATCTGCTCAGGGAGAAGTTCCAGATGGCCTTTGTCAGGGAGTCCATGGGCCAGAAAGAAGTTGTCTTTGAAAAGACAGCTCCCATTGCTGTCTTAACTGTCTTTGTCCACGCACAGTCTAGACAGTGCTGCTTCGAGAGCACCTGTGTCTATACCTGGTTCTGTAAAGCCTGGGGAGAATCACCCCAGAGTAACAGCCACCAAGACTGCCCCACACTGCTGCCTTTGTGTTACTCCCAAATCTCAAGTTTCCTCAGTGGAAATCACTGTGCAAATGTGAGAAAGATGAATTTCTATAGGTAAGAGACAGAGATGCCAAGGCCTCCCAGAGCACTGCAGCTTTGACTTTCTTCGGGGCCACAAGGAAAAGATCACTCTGTAGGTTCTGGCTTCTCCAGCATGGCAAACTCCTTCTTGTCCTTAAAAATGCACCTCAGAGGAGACTGGCAAGGCCCTTGATGCTGGTCCTGGACAGACACTGGTACTGCTTGTTGGAGAAGCCAGGAGCGCTGGGTGGGAAGCAGGTGAGAGGATAAGGCCAGCCCTACTGAAGTGGAGAGACACAAATGCTGAGTGGAAATCCCCCTGTTGTGTTAGAAAGGCTTGGATTCAAAAGCAGAGAAGCAAAGGGTGGTCCATAAGAGAAGAGGAAGTCCTCTTTCCTGGGACCTCTCACACTGCATTTATTTTACTGATGAGAAAGAGAGTTTGTAACACTGCAGATCAGTGACAATGACAAGACTTGTTCTGTGTTCATTTATTCATCTCCAAACTACTTCTTCTTGTTGCCATGAATATTTGTGTACAAAATCCTTTTGAGACCTTTTAATGAAAGAAACTAACAATGTAGAGTAATGTGTGTTTTTCTATAGAGCTAGTGACTTTCCATAGGAAGAGATTCTCTTAATGGCAGTGAGACAGTTTCAGGCAAGCTCCATAGACCCCAATCCCCTTGAGTGGGGGTGTCTAGCTAGAGCTCAAACCTAGGTGCTAAAACTGATTGGTCAGGTATGGACCAACCACCTGTCTCCCTGCTCACCTGGGGCAGCAAATACAGAATAGATAATTCTCTCTCTTCCTTCCTCACATGGTCTAGCAGAAGGATGTAGGTATAAGGGCCCCTAATGGCTGTGGTGAGGGGCTGGATTTCTCTTTTACATGAACCTCTCCTTCTCCTGATCTTTTCTTTTCCTGCCTGTTTAGCTAAGCAGCATAGATTCTGTTAAGACCTCTCCCATGTGTTCTCCCCACACTGGTGCCTGGAGATCTCTGTAACTTCCCATTTTCCTTTAAATAAAGTCTCCCACTATACCTTAACTTCTGGTTGTCTATGATTTTAATTCTTTAACTTTGGAGACAAGAATTCAGGTACTCCTTAAATCTTGAGGTACATTGAACTTTTGCTGGGTATTATCTAAATTCTCACCCCCAGCTCAGCCCCTACAGTCTAGATTTAGACATTTTCTTTTCCAAGCTCAGAATTAGAACTAATGCCTCACACATGCTGCACATGTGCTCTACCACTGAGTGACACCCCACACTGCACCCAGAGTTTTTTTCTTTCTTTTTTTTTGAGATAAACTCTCACAGGCTGGCCCCAAATTTGTAATCCCTCTGCCTTAGTCTCCTGAGTAGCTAGGATTATAGGTATGTGCTACTATGTCCAATCAAATTAAAGATAATAAATCCCTTCTCTGGATCTACTGCTCTCCTAGGCTGAATGGGTCTCAGTTGGTAGCAGAATGTCCCAAAAAGAGTGTTGAAATATATAGAACAGACACAAAAGACATGAGAAAAGGCTGTTCCAAAAATCCCCAGGTTTTGATAGCAAAACAACTAGCCTTATCAAAGACAAGGGGAACAGTCGACCTTGCCCTGCATAATCTGCACCCTTGTCTCACAGAGGACCCTGAAACAAGCAGGGAATGGGAGAGGTATATAAGAAAAGCATTCACTCTAAGCCAGCCACCCAATTCTTAATGCTATGCTATTTGGGATTTACTCCAGAGTTTTACACTCAGACTGAAAGCAGAATTCAGTCGATGGGGATTAACCCTGTATAATGTCTGGGTCAAATCAAGTTATCCATGATGGTGGGTTGCTGACATGGTATAAATTAGTTGACTTCAAATTGTATCAGAAAGAGCCATTGGAACCAGGTATAATACTACATGCCTATAAGCTCGGCATTCAGGAAGATGAGGCAGGAAAATTACGAGTTGACAGCCAGCCTAGACAATATGGTGAGAACTTGTCTCCAAAAAAGGGAAAAGAAAGCAAAGAAAGAAGGAAAGAAAATGGCCCTTGGAGATGCCTACTCTTCCACCAAAGAATCAGCCATCCCCATTTATAAGAGACTCCTGAGAACCGCGAAGCTGAAGCACCGCCCTGGGTTTCCACAAGACTTGAATTTCAGCAAAAGAAGACCAGGTGACATTTCCGAATCTGTTCTAAAAGTCCTTTTGTCCCCCACCATCCCTAAAGCCACTTGTCACAGACCCTCCTTCTCATCATCTCACAGACAGGCGTAGCTCCCTCCAGGAATGCTATTCTTTCACTCCGTTGCCTCGGTTTTGTGTAGCAAGAGTTTTTACTTCGACTTCTTTTCTTTCCTCTCTGTCCCCCTTAGAAGGCCAACGGAGGAATTTTATTTTGATTGTTGAATCTACGGTGTCTGTTTTGAGGTTTTAGTCTCCTGGAGGAAAACACTTGTGAGCATACTGGAGGCTCCTGGGAAAGTGGAATTCCACCAAACAATAAAAGTCAAGCCAGTGATGGTTGTGTGCCTTGTGCTCCCCAGTGAAAATACCTCGGAGGATGTTTCCTTCTTTTGCAACTTTCATTCACACTGGTCTACCCTAAGATGGTGAGAAAAAGACAGCCCATTGCCAAAAGCAATTTCATGTGATACTTGTTAGAAAAACCATGGGTTTTTTTTTTTTTTTTTTTTTTTTTTTTGCCACTTGAGACCTCAGTGAAGTTACTGTGATCTGTGTACTGGGGAGTATCAACCCCCCACAGAAAGCACAGCTGACACAGCTCAGAGAACTCTGCAGAGCAGTCCTCAGCCTGGGCTGGGAACTCAGAGATGTTTCTTTCCTGTGCCCACAGCCCTTCTTCCTCAGCACACAGGGAAAGGTCTGTCTCCAAGCCTAATCTTTTAGCGCCACCTGGTGCCAACTATTTTAATCACCCTTTTACCCAAATAACCGAATTTCTTTGTAAAAGTCTTAACTACAGTTTTTTAATATCTTTACTATGAGTAAGTATATACATTGTATGAGCAAATCTTGTGAAGGTGTCCCCGTTTCCCTCCTCTCTGTCCCCTACCCACTGCGGTCCTTCCTTGGTGCACATACTGGATCCGTCCAGAGGTTAGGGGGTATGAACTGCACCAGAGGGAGCCAGTTTTTCCTTCTTTTTTTTTTCCTCCCCCTTTGTGCATTGTTGCTGATGAACAGTGGATATTGAAGAAATAAAAAAGGGAAATTCAGAAAGTGAAAAATTTCAGGAAACTAATAAAAAATGATAACACAACGACCTCTGGAATACAGCCAAGGCAATCACAGAGGACAGTTTATATCCATAAGCACTTAGATTAAAAAGTCAGAAAGAGAGATGTCCTGAGCACGTGTAGAGGTGTAGTTCTGGAAGGTTCACTGAGGCTGGAGATGCAGCCAGTGGCACCCAGGAAGTGAGGTATTTCTCAAATGACCTCAAACCCTTGACCACCGGTCCTATGCCAAGATGGGCCAGTGAGAGTCCTTATCTAGAATTTTTTTTAACTGAAACTGAGAAAAAAAAAATCCTTCTTCAATGTGGAAGCCATAAAAGGTAAAACGCAGGAGGTCAGCAACCATGTATCCTGCCATGTGATTTGCAGTGAAAAGCGACTTGCCAGGAAAAGACCAGGGTCAGATGGATTGATTCACTGCTGAATTCACTGAACTTTTAAGGAAGAGCTAATACCAACACTTCTCAAGCTGTTCCAAAAACAGAAAATAGAAAAGGATGGAACACTACACTAAACTCACTCACATGGAGCCATTGTTACAAACAAATTAATTAATTAAAAAAATAAAAACAATAAAGACACACAAAAAAAAACCCAAACTACAGACCAATTGTCCTCATGAATATAGATTCAAAATTTTTCAATAAAATACTTATAAACCAAATTCAAGAACACATTTAGAAGATTATATATATATGGTCAAGTTGGTTTCATCCTAGGGATGCAAGGTTCATTTAACATATGCAAATAAATAAATAAATGCAATTTACCATATAAGTAAACTTAAAGGCAGCAAACATATGATCATCTAAATAGGTTCAGAAGAGGCATTTGACAAAGTTCAGTGTGCCTTATGATGAAAGTTCTAGAGAAATTAGGAATAGATGAAATTTACCTCAAAATAATAAAGATTATATATGACAAACTTATAGCAAACATTATACTAAATGGGAAAAAAAATTGAAACATTTTCTCTGAAATCTGGAATGAGACAAGGTTGCCCACAATGAACACCTCAGAGGTATCTGCACTTACATGCTCATTGCTGCTCTCTTGAAAATAACTAGGAAACGGAATCAACCTAAATGTCTACCAACTGATGACTGGATAATGAAAATGTGGTTCATACACACAGAAACCTCCTCAGCTGTAAAGGAAGAAATGGACTTACGGAATTGTTAGGAAAATGGATTGAACTGGAAAAAAACTTATACTGAGGGAGGAAATCAAAACCCAAAAAGACAAAATTCACATTTTCTCTCACATATGTGGATCCTAATTGTTAATGTTTGTATGTATATAAATAAGGGGTTGTGAGAGAGTGCCCAGGCTATGAATTGGGATAGGAGACCAGAGACCTGAACAAGCAGGCAGGAGAGGAGAGGAGCCAAAGGAAGCATGCAGTAAATGTCAAAAGCAGGCTGAGGTGGGGAGAAAAAGAAAGAGGAAGGAAAAAAATTTGTTTGAAGATGACTCTAATGAAAATCAAGCTGGAGCTGAGCTGGAAGCTTCCTTCCTATTGACTAGTTAGTAATGACTTTAAACAATAGCATAGAATATGGACCAAAGTTCTCTTCTCCAGTGCAGATGACAGACAGTGTAGAGGATTCATAACTTAGGGAAATTTCCACTTTGACAGTCCACTTGATGAAGGTGCAGATGAAAATGTGACGAAAACTTACCTTCCTTACTCACCTGGGAGATCAATGCCCTCAGGCAGCCACGACCTGAAGGAAGTCCAAGTGAATAGCCAGGAGAGGTCTGCTACATGACACCCATATCCACGTGCTTCCCTGTGCCAGCCACTGGCACACCTTCAAGGATCCTGCTGGCTCTGGAAGTGCTCAGGTCACAGAATGCCATAGGTCTTATGTGGTTTGACCAAGCTGACTTATCCTCCTGGTTCTGTTAATTTTGGAATGTGATTTAACAGAATACATATCTTTTCACAAATGTAGTATAAAGTTACAATCAATGAAGCTTGTATCATTGTCTCTCCATGTTATAACCAAGAAAACTGAGGAACCAAGAATTAAGAAACTTTCTAAGATCAAGTAACTATTACATAATGAAGCCACAATTTAGGTCTACTTTGGAGGCATGTAAGTGACTCTATGCCACTAAACATAGTAGAAGTGCTTGCCTAGTAAGCATGAAGCCCTGGGTTTGATCCCCAGCATCCTAAAAACCAGGAGTGGCAGCTCACACCTGTAATCCCAGCACTCAGGATGTACAGGTAGGAAGTTCAGATCATCCTTACCTACATTGTGAATTTAAGGTCAACCTTACATACATTAGACTTTGTGTCTTAAAAAAGGAAATTTTGCCAAATTTTGAGGGAAAATAGGGTATGGTTGTGCAGCCTGGAATCCTAGCACTCCAGATAATTCAAGGCCAGCCTGGGTTATTAGTGAGACCCTGTCTTTAAAAAGTATAACAGTAGAAAATAACATATGTTGACATAGATGTGTAAAAATTGGAATTCTTGTGTACTGTTGGTGGCAATGGAAAATGATGGTGGAAAAGTATAGGAGTTCCTCAAAAAAAAAAAACCCTGAAAAGAGGACAACAGTCATGTATCACTTAGCAAGAGGGAAAGATTCTGAGAAAAAATGAAATGTCTCATTAAGTGAATTCATAGTTGCGTGAGCTTCAAAGAGTACATTTACACAAATTAAAATGACTGCAATGTCACAAGATGATATAATCTTATGAGCCACCATTATGTCCAGCCCATTGTTGGCCGAAAGATTATGTCATATATGACTGCTCATGTGATCCAACAATCCTACTTCTTGTCATTCATGCAAAAGAATTAAAAATGAGAACTTAAGAGATACTTGCACTCATGTTCATTGCTGTATCAGTCACAATAGTTTCGATGTTGAAACAAGTCACATATCCATTAATAGACAAGATAAGGAAAATGTGGTATATAAATGCAATGGGATGTTAGTTCATCTTTCAAAAGAGGTAAATCTTGTCCTACGCCACAACACGGATGGACCTGGAGGGCATTGTGCTTAGTAACAGAAGCCACTCACAAATTATCAAGTGTAACACTTGACCCCACTTCCATGAGAAAGCAAAGCAGTGAAACTCACAGGAGCAGGGAGTTCAATGGTGGTTGCCAGGGGTTGGGCAAAGGAGAAGGAGGGAGTTGCTTTGTCATAAACAGAGATTCAGTCATTCAAAATGAAAAAATTCCAGAGATCTGCTGAACAATTGAGCTTATGTAGGTAACAACACTACACTCACTTTTCCAGCAGGGCATATTTAATATTATGAAGGACTTGCTATACTTTTTTTTTAAGGAATAAAGAAAAGAACTTTCTTCCTACTCCCCCCTTCAATGTGGGCCAACCTTAAGAACATATTCTAACAAATCAAATATAGGAAAGGATTATAGACACTACAGTAGACAGAAGGGCTTAGACTACATCAAAATTAGAAATGTACCTGCCATAAAAACAAAATACCATCAAGAAAGTGAAAGGACAGAAAGGGATGAAATACTTTCAAATCATCTATTGATAGAGAACTAGTATCCAAAATGTATAAAGACGGAAACAACTGTCAATAAAATGTCAATCTAGATTTTAAACAAGGAAAGAATTGTATAAATTTCTCAAAAGAATACATATAAGTGACTAATAAGCCTATTAAAAGGTGTTCAAAATCATTAGTTACTAAGGAAATGCAAATCAAGACTTCACTGAAATACTATTACATATCACGTGTTTACCTACCTGCCATCCCAGCTATATGGGAAGCTGAACAGGGAAGATTTTTTTGTACCCACAAGTTCAAGACCAGCTTGGACAGCATAAGATCGCATCTCAAAACAAAACAAAACAATCTACTTATATCACTAGGCTGACTGGATTTCAAACAATAGTTAACATGTCTTATCATTAGACAATAATTATTTGTAATTTTCTTTTGAACTTTTTTTATTTTCACTTTTCTACATTGAAACTTTTGTTTCTGTAATAGAAAGTAATTAAGTTTCCTTTCTTTTTTTATAGATTAAATGTGGGGAAACTCTATCAATAATTCAGGCAGAGTGAAGTACTTAGGTCGAATATAAAATATAGTTTTAAAAAGGGGGAATTTGTATTCCATATGTGGGAACACATGCCTGAAATCCCAATATTCAGGAAACTAAGGCAGAACAATTACTAATTTCTCCAGCTGTACTAAGGGAGGAATGACAGCATATCAAGGAAAGATTGACCAAATCAAGACCAAAACCCAGCAGGGCAAACTCCAAACTCTGCACCTCCCTGTCAGGCACCTGCTGCTCATGCTGGAATCATCTGGGCTCCAAAGAGCTTGGATAGCCCCATCCGTCCTGCTCTGCTGCCTGTAACACTCCTAGCCTCTCTCTTAGTCCAGCCCCACTCTGTGCATATTGATCTCCTCCACTGACATCCCATGGCTCTGACATCTCCATTGCAACTAAGGTTTTGCTTTCATAGCTTCATGTAGAGGCCTCTCAGGCCTCCTTGTCCCACCACACATTGCTTGGCCTCTGTGGCTCTGTGGAACTGTGGTGTAGGATACCATGACCTCCTCAGTCCTGCATCTTTCATGTTTGCAAAACCAGAACCATGTGGAGGGTGCTGACAAGTTCTGCTGCCAGCTCACCATGTCACCTGGCTCCCTTGGATCACAGTTGTATTGATCTCTGAATGCCTTCCAAGATGACCCTGGAGAAACACTTTCCTGACTCACCATGATGAAGCTTCCCATGAATTCTGAAAGCCTGAACTAAACCTTTCCTTCCAAGAGCTGCTTCTGGTCAGGTTTGTCCAGAAACATAGAAGTAACTACAACATGCCACTAGACTCCACCTCCCAAAGATTGCACCACCTTCCAATAATAACACAAAGTTGGTGACCAAGCCTTTAGTATATGGGCCTTTGGAGGACATTTAAGATTCAAATGTAACACCTCTCTTAAAGAAAGAACAACCAAGGATTTCTGTGATGAGGAGGTTCATTCTGGCCCAAACAGAATTGCTGGAAACCTGGTCTTATTTGAAAAGCTTTAAGTCACATCTTCCTCCAGGAAGAGATACTGGCATGAGATTCAGAGCTCCTGATAGAGTCTACATTTAGAACAGGAAAGGAAGGAAGATTGCCCTATGGAGGAGAAATGAGCCATATATGGTCCAGTTCAAGGTTGAGGCAAAACCCTCGGTGACACTGCTGGTTCTTGGCTATCCAAGGCATCAGAAGGAAGGGTGGTAAAACTCAAAGAAGGAGCTCTCACTCATTATGACCAGGGGCCCAGTGTGTGCGGGTCTCAGGGCAGGACTTCTTGATTCTACAGTCTCAATGAAAGTTTGTCTCTCTGAATCAGGTACCTCTCATACTATATGGATGCTACGGGATTCTCATGAATTCTAGGCCAGTCTTTCCATTTTGCTACTAACCAGGAGGCCAAGTGCTCCTCACACATACTTTTTGCCTAGTAATCTGACACAATGCAAACAAATAAATGCAATTAAGACAAATTAAGCACAGAGACAAGCCAGCATAATTCTGCCAGGATCAACTAGTAAATTCAGTGTTTTCTTATGAAAAAAATCTAACCCTTGCATTTATAGTTCTAATGCAATAATGCAGGGATTGAAATTTAACCCTTTATCTTTTCTCAGCCCTGGTTCTGCCTAGGTCATAGAAGACCTTTTCTGTATACATAGGGATGTCCCATCTGATGCAGACTAGCTCTGTCTATACCTATCACCTCTCACCTTCCCTCTTTCCAATCAGCCACCCTTTGAGCACACATGTGACAACCATTAGCCCTCAAAAAGACAGATCTGAGAAAGAAACGCATGCGGACTTAATTTGTGGGCAGAGAAGTCCCATGTTCCTCATCCTTGGGCATGATCTACAACAGGGGGGACATGGGTTCCTTAGGTCTCGGGAATAGCTGGAGAAGGACCAGAGCCAGCACTCCATCTGCCTGGGTCTTGGGCTGATACCCTTCATGACATGACTTCTAAACCTAAGCCCTTCACCTTTCAGTGTTTCCTTCCTAAATACCTCCAGCCCACTCCCCAACTACTCTTTTGTTCTCAAATTTAAGAATGTTCACTTCCTATTTCTAAGTCCTTCTGAATCTAACCTTGAAGCAGTGTTCTACGGGAAAGGAGATATTATATCTTTTGTAAAGTGTACAGAACCTGAATATTTATGACGTACCACATCAAGATGTCCTGGTAGAGAAATGTAATTCTTGTCACCTATGGCTACTGAAAAATTACTTTCTGGATACACTGGTGGCACCTTTTATCTTTTGCTGCTGACAGATAATGGAATTGCGAGTTCCAAGCAGTAATCTTCTCATTTTATTGTGGTTTCTGGAAATAACAAAAAAAAAATGGCAATGGAGTTTAAGCTCTGTAAAAGACTGAGCAGACAGGCAAACAAAATAAGCCTCTACAGTACAAAGTCCACATCCTGAGTGAGCTCTGAGGTCCTTTGTTTCCTTTCCTGAGAGAATTATCCTTGTCCCAGTCATGGAATGAGAATGCTGGTGAAGATGAAGAATGGGTCTGAGATTTGTCCCAGATGTCAACCCAGGACGTGAAAAGTTCAAATTCCTTACACCATATTACAATATGAAGTTTTTAAAAAAAAAAATGGATGGAAGCAGGGAAAAGCGCTTACTATGCAAGCATGAAGACCTGAGTTCTGATCCTCAACATCCATGTCAAATGCTAAGCATGGTGGCATAAACCTGTCTTTAGGTAATTAAAACCTTTCCCCCTGCCCCAACATCAAAGGATTATCAGTGGCTGCAACACAAAGAAGACCCAGACTCCATCATGCCCCTGGGAAGATGGGGCAAGAGCAGGATTTCCATAGCAACTCTACAAGTGTTGCAGGACCTCAGCATTTCCAATAGCTCACATTGATACTTGTGGACTTAAACTTATGTGCCTTGAATGCCAAGTGACCCAGTAGGCATCAGGGAGCAGGAACCCCAACAGGTACATAAGAATGATGCCTTTCATCCTTGGAAAGGAAGAGAAGGTGATGCCATTAACCAGGGTAATTTTGATATATTGATGTCCCTCTGACTAGTCTATTAGCTGGACATATCATAGACCCACCTATCCCTGCATCTGAAAGAGTAGATGTTCAATTCGTCTTTGGGAATTCATATTGGTTAGAGAAAAGGATTCAGTAAGCAAGACTTGGCTGGACCACAAAGGACCATTGTGAAGTTTTGTGGCTATTGTAGTTCAAGTCTGTGGAGTATAATACATTTGATGTCCTGTAGGACAGTCTCCAGTACATCATCCAAACAATTCCCAAATAACTCAAGCTGTGGGATTTTTACGGCTTCCTGGGGGAAGTTATTTATAAGGTTGGCTGCACAGGGTATTTTTCCTGATATTGAACATCAAGCCTTCCTTTTCTTACCTTCATCCCTGTTATCCTGCAGAATAAAGTCCTGCCCTCAGCATTGTCTCTTTTTTCTTAGTATTTACAGTGCATTTCTGCTGCATATTTACTATTCCACACTTGAGCCTCAGAGATCAAGAAATATCAAAAAATGCAGTGATAAGTAAGGGTCCTTCCATCTGGTGGGTGTAAATAAAACTGATAGAAGAGCGCCAAACCTCAGTAAAGAAAGGGCTTACTCTGGGTAGGCTGTGCTCTGCCAATGGACATGTTCTCATTGTGCTCATTTCCAGTGTCTAATGAGTTCTCCCTCTCCCAAAAGGATTTCATAAATCACACAATTTATTCAATCATACTCTCTTTCATTTCATCTATTCCCCATTTGTCATATTTTGTATCTTGTGTTACTGTGCGCAAATGGGCTTCTGTGTAAATTCTCATTGCACAAACCATTGAGAGCTAAGAGCTTGCTAGTATGTTGCTTTAGGTAGAAAAGTCAAAATGGGCTCTCTGAGAGGTGCTGCCCACAGTGACATTTTCCTTGTTTCTACATACCTCATCGAGCAAGGCTATACCTCCAAAGGCTCTACAGCTTTACCAAATTGTTACCAGATGGGAATCAAGTGTTCAAAACACGTGAAGCTGTGGGGAGCGTATTACATTTAGCCATCACATAAGTTAATAGCATTCAGAGTCTATTGTATACCAAGGCCTTCCTGCTCAGCCTTTCCCACAGGCTCATTCTCTCAGTGCTCCCTAAAATCTTCTCTCTGCTCCCTTACTGATCTCCTAGTTTAGCTGGATAGCTCATTATGGTTCATAGGTATTGGTTTGTTCCCTTCTCTTATACTACTAGTAGTAGACACTTCCATATCATCTAAGTGTCCTATCTCTACTCCTTGGCCACTTTTACTACATTTTTTTTTCTTTCAAGGCATCTCTCTTTAGTTTGGCTATTAACTTATGTGCGTGCTTTCATGTTTGAATGATTGTCTTTGTAACAGTGGAACAGGAAAGGGAGCTCTGGTACCTCCTTACACAGGACATGTCCATCTGTTCCACATGTTCTCCCCTTAGCAACCTTCTTTGTGTATCTAGATGTGTATCCTGTACCAACAACCTCTGCTGGAACTTCCCGCTGTGATGGAAGTGATGGAAACACATCTGTGTCACTCATGGTCACCATTAAAAACCACATGTGCTGTTTGTGGAGATGGCCACAAGCCTCATGCGCTGTTCATGCAAACGGCCGCATGTGGCACCTGAGTACCTAAAATGTGGCTCATGAAACCGATCACATATGTCGCCATATTTGAAAGCTTTTATTGGTGTAGATGAACAAATTCATTCATGAGGAATGGACTAAAAACTCTTTAGTCTTTTGTAATGAATGCATAATCAAAAACAAAGGACTAGGGATTCAAGTTAGAGCCCAAATTTGCATAAACTAGACATCTATTTGGGTTTTCCCCCAGCCTAAATGCAAGCTGGCTCTACTGTGTAATGAGGCTGGCCTGGAACATTCTAGGTAGGCAAGGCTGATCTCAGGTTGAGATGTGACAATGGCTTTTTGGTTCACTGTTGAAATGTTACTATGAGGAGGCCAGTGAAAAAGCAGAAGGGACATGCAGTTATTCATCAAAATTGGTTAGGATATTAAATTCTCTCTTAAAGCAAAATAGAACTATTTAATTTTGGAATTGTTTGCCTAAAGTCTTAAACAAAGCCTACTTGTCTCATTCCTAAATGAAATCTGTCTATGATGTTTCCTCCTTGGGCAAACATCAGTAATTCCATGCTCACTGCCCCTTTCTCATCGGCTTTGTCTGTAAACCTGGTGGTGTTCCTGTTTGAAGACATTCTTCACTGAAGTCGTAAATATGACATTTGACAGCTATCATCTTCTGCAATCCATATGCAATATTCTTACCACACCTGCTGATCAACTATTAAACTATTACGGAATGGCAAAATCAGCATTCAGGAAAAGCTCTGTCTGGCATCAGTTTGGAGGGTGATGGATTTGGTCTCTGTTTAGGTATAAAATCTAGTTTCTATATTATTTTCATTTATTTTACTTTTTATTGACAACTTCCATACATACAGACACACAAGGATCATAATCCACTCCCGTGACCCCCTTCTCTTCCTCCCAAATCATCCCTCCATCGAATCCCTTCTTCTTTCAACTAGTCTCTCTTCTATTTTGGTATCATCATTTTTTCCTCCTATTATGCAGATTTTGTATCAGTAGCATCAGCCACTGTGAGGTCATGAATATCAAGATCACTTTGTGTCTGGATGACAGTATTGGAAGCATTCTTACCCTTCCTTTGGCTCTGTGATGGTAAGGTTTTGTTGTCAATTTGATCTTTTTAATTATCTTGGGTGGGTCTCTGAGGATGTTTACAGGAAGGCAGCCTCTCAGCAAGGGGCCGGACGTAAAGAAGCTCAAAGAAGCTGGAAGTAAACATCATTTCCTGAGTGGGCAGTGAAGGAAGGAAATTCCAGAGACTCAGGAAGCCATTAGGTCTGGGAAAGGGTTGTAAGACCCCACCCTATGGCTATATAAAGGGGAAGAAGTTCTCTCCTTGCCCCTCCTGCCTGTTCCTGTTCTGTGTGTGTGGTATAGGTGATGGGTTTTTCTCTCTGCTCAGACCTGTGAAAGAGGACCAGCCTCTTTCACTTTTTTGGGACTTCCCCTGGATCTGTAGCTTGAATACATCCTTTCCTCCCATAAACTGTGCCTGGTTTGGAGATTCATCCCAGCAGCGTGTGGCTGACTACAACAGGCTCTAACTCTTTCTGCCACCTCTTCTGCAATGGTCTCTGAGCCTTGGAGGGTGTGATACAGATATCTCAGTTAGTACTAAACACACCATTTTCACTTCTCAGCACTTTGATGAATCACCCAGTGATCAATGCCATCTGAATAGAGAAGCTTCTCTAACCAAAAGTGATACCATTAATACATGGGCATAACACAAGTACACAGAGAGCAGTTTGGTGGGCATAATATATCTATTTAGCAAGACAAAGTACAGTTTCCACACTAGGGCTTATGATGTCCCAAGCCATAGACTTTTGATTAGGTTTTTAGTACCAGGCGGGAAATCCCTCCCTTGGGGTGGGGCTCAAGGCCAATCAGAGAGCAGTCAGTTTCCCCCATAACAGACATGCCATTATTGAACCAGTTGGTACATTTTGCCTGGCTGGCCAGCCATGTAACTTGCATGGGCCACTGCTAATTAAGATACCACATCTTCATTATCCATTCATTAGTTGAAGGGCATCTAGCCTAGTTCTATTTGCTAGCTACTATGAATAAAGCAGCAAAAAATATGGATGAGCAAGTATCACTATAGCAATGTGTAGAATCTTTAGCATATATGTCAAGGGGTGCTATAGCTGGCTCATTTGGCAAAGCTATTTTTAACTATCTCAGGAACCTCCACACTGCTTTCCACAATGGTTATACGAGTTTACATTCCCACCAACAATGGAGAAGGGTTATTCTTTCCCCACATCTTCACTAGTATTGTCATTTGGTTTTTTTTTTTATGGTAGCCTTGCTATTAGGAGTGAAATGAACTCTCAAAATAGTTTTAATTTTCATTTACATGGTAGCTACAGAAGTAGAACATGTTTTTGATGTTTATTGGCCATTTGTATTTTTTTCTTTGGGAACTATGTATTGAGTTCTAGAGTCTATTTTATTAATTTATTAATTTATTGTTAATAATTAGAAACACTGTATGAACAAGCCTATGTTGATACCCCCATTGCCCTCCACCCTGCTCCTAATCCAATCCATTTGGGTTGTTTCAGCTCTGTCATGGTTTGATCCAGGTGTCCCCCCACAAAAAAAAATGAATGTGTTCTCAGTGATCAATCCTCAGCTGATAGCAGTTTGGGTTTTACAACCTCACTGGAGCTGTGTTGTTGGGGGTGGGATTACAGGGGTTATAAGCCAGCTTCCCCTTGCCAGTGTTTGGCACACCTTCCTGACACTGTTTGCAGTGCTGTGGCAGAAGTGATGTCCACCCCTCTGCTCATGCCATCGTCTTCCCTGTCATGATGGAGTGTCCCCTCAACTCCATAAGCCTAATAAACCCATTCCTCCAAAGCCACTTTTGTTTGGGTTCTTTCTGTGCAGCAACTAGAAAGCTGACTACAAGCTCTTATTTAGTTTTTTTTTAAGCTTTCTGTCCATCTTAGCTATTAAAGCTCTGTCAGATGTAGAGATGGGAAAGAGTTTCTCCCATTCTGTAGGCTACCTCTTTGCTCTATTCACAATGTCCTTTGCTACACAAAAGCTTTTTTAATTTCATGAGGTCTTAATGGTTGATTGATTATCTTACTCCCTGAGCGACTAGTGTTATACTCAGAAAGTCATTGCCTATGCCTATATGTTGAAGTGTTTTCTCTACTTTTTCCTCTAGCAGTTTCAGAGTTTCAGGTCTGATATTAAGGTCTTTGATCTATTTGAACTTGACTCTTGTGCATGGAGGGAGATAAGGATCTAGTTTCATCATTCTACATAAATATATCCAGTGTTCCCAGCACCATTTATTAAAGAGGCTCTCTTTCCCTCTGCGAATATTTTTTGGCATTTCTGGCAATAACCACTTGACTGCAGCTGCCAGGTTTTACATCTGGGTCTTCTATTCTCTTCTATTGACCTACCAATGTGCCAATATCACAGTATTTTTTAATATGAAAATTTAATTTTTTTCTTTTTTAAATATATATTTATTGACCATAATGAGTTACATTATTTAGTGGGCAAACAATGAGTTGTTATCCCCAATTCCCCAAAGAGCCCCCTCCCCATCCCCAATCAGCTGAATATCCTCCTCCGTGGGTCGTCTGGATCGGACCTTGTAGCAGGGGACCATGGAAAGCCTAGTACTCAGCCTGGTTCTCCTGGCCCAAGTGTGTTGTTAATGAGGGGTGCCATGCCTCTGATAGTCTCCCCCACCATGGCTCTCACAATCTTTCCGCCCCCTCTTCTGCTCAGTTCCCTGAGTCGTGGTGGGTGAGTATTAAGGCTGCTTTAATGTTGTGAGCTTACGGGACTTTTTGTCAAAAATTGTTGGTTTCTCACACCCTGGATTATCCTGTGTTGATTAAATAAATGGCTATGGCTATGGGTCCCTTGTTCATGCCATAATACTCTGTGGGATTCCATATGGATCCTCCACGATATGGCTGTGGTGGCTCATCTCTTGCCAGGATCTCAGCTATCTGCCTACAGACAGATGGTAGGATTAGATGGGCCACAGCTCTCTCGCATCCTGAAAAATACAAACACATTCTCCATCAGAGAGTGAGATCAGCATAGGTTAACAAATATACACAATTCTGGATTACCAAGATTCTATTTTTAGTAGCCTCCCCATCAATCGTTCCCATAGTGCATCTTTTCTTGTGAACCCAAGAGTATGGGATCTGGTGCCTATCGCCCTGAATCCCCAGTTCCAGTCAAGGGCTCCCCCTCCCTAAGCAGAATATTTGCCCGAATTTAGAAGCTGTTGATTGTCTCCCCCAGGCTCAGGCAACTCCATTGCTCCTTTCTTGGTTCACTGTTCTCTCCCAGTAGGAGGAATGGTCAGCCTATTCATGGCCGCAGACTGTGTTTCATGCCAGTGGTCTCTGTTTACTCCAGCTGTCATTGATCAGCTTCCCCTGGCAGCTTGTGCAGTGCCTTCCAGCAATACACTAATTACCACCTGAGGGCTGATTAACATTCTGGACCTTGAAGGGTCTCTTGATGCTGATCGATGGCATTCTGTGGTTTCTTCAGCAACAGGGTTTTGCCTCAGGCCTGGGGAGGGCATTCAAGGGCTTTGACAGAATTCTGTCTTGTTTTTGGAACCTCATGGGATCAAGCCTCCAGTAGCCCAGGAAGTGAAACAATCACTTAACTAATGGGATATAATCAAGCTAAAAAGCTTCTGTACAGACAAAAACACCATACTCAGGGCCAATGGACCACCATCAGAATGGGAGAAAAATCTATGCCAGCTATTCAACAGACAGAGGCCTAATATCTAAGATCTACAAAGAACTCAAAAAAATTAAATAATAAAAAATCAAATAGCCCTCTCACAAAATAGGGCACTGAACTCAACAGGGAATTCTCAGAGGAGGAAATACAAATAAAGGGCCTACTCTCATTTAAAAATATGTTCAATGTCACTAATCATCAGGGAAATGCAAATCAAAACAACCATGAGATTCTACCTCACTCCAGTCAGAATAGCAATCATTAAAAAATCCAATAATAGATGCTGGTGAGGATGCAGGGAAAAATGGATCCTCATTCACTGCTGGTGGGATTGCAAACTTGTACAACCACTATGGGAAGCAGTATGGAGGCACCTGAATATGATGTATATAGAGCTACCAATGGGCCCAGCTATGCCTCTACTGAGCATCTAACCCCAAAATTCCTTGCCGAACCACAGAGACATTTGCTCAACCATGTTTATAGCAGCTCAATTCATAATAGCACAGAATTGGAATCAACCAAATTGCCCATCACTGGATGAATGGATATCAAAGTTGTGGTACATATACACTATGGAATTCTACACAGCTCAAAGGAAAAATGACATAATGAAATTTAAACAAAAGTGGATGGACTTGGAGAAGATCATTGTTAGCAACCTCACAAAAGAACAGAATCAAGTGACCTCAAGGCCTTTGTCTAAAGAATACTTCCTCCAGCAAGGCTCCACTCCTAAGGTTCCACAGCCTTCCCAAACAGTGCTACCAAGTGAGTATTAAATATTTAGATATACAGCCTATGTGGAACATGGGCTGGAGCACAATGGCAAGGGGATCGGTGTATCAGGTCTCTTCACATGAGAGTGGGACCAGGAAGCAAAGACCAGAAGGCTACACCTAAAGCAAGGCCAGCCTAAAATCCTCAAAACTTCCCTTAAGCCCTTACATCTGCCAGCTAGGCCCCATGTCATGGTTTGAACGTAAAATGGCCTCCACAGGCTCACATGTTTGAATATTTGATGGCCAGCTGGCAGAGCTATATGGGAAGGTTGTGAAACCTTTAGGAGATAGAGCCTTGCTGGAGCAAATTTGTCTCTGGAGAAGAAGGTGTTTTAGCCAGGTCCCCTGTGTCTTCCAGCTCTGCTTCCTGCTTGGGCCATGCTTCCTACCCTGATGTGGCTCATGATAGAAAGCTAGGAAAATCCATTTAAAACTTTGATAAGATACAATAAATTACCATAGTCCCACAGCTCAGAGGTAACCAATATTCATGTCAATGTTTTTCTCCCGGTCCTCATTTCTCTACAAAGTTTTAACTGGTATCCTACTTTATATAAGGAATTTTATATTCTGCTTGTCCCAATAGTGTTTCCAATGTAATTAATAATTTTTTGGATGCCATCCTGTCTTTTTTCCATATTTATTGTCAATAATTAGATACAATGTATGAGCAAGTCTTATGATGGTATCCCAATTTGCCTCCTTCCTGTCCCCAATCAGCTGGGGGCCCTCCTCAGTGGGCTTGCTGCATCAGTTCATGGAATAGGGGGTTATGGATTATACAAGAGGTAGCCAGGTTTTTTTTGTTTGTTTGTTTGTTTTTTTTGTCTTTGTGTGTTGTTGCTGAGGGAGTGATGGTTCTGGGTATTCTTCCCTACCATGGCTCTTACAATCTTTCCATCCCCTCTTCCACTCAGATCCCTGAGTCATGGTGGGTGAGTTTTAGGTCTGCTTTACTGTTGAGATATTAAGAGTCTCTGGGTTTCTGCTTTGAATTATGTTTGAATGATAATTTATTATTAATTAATAATTTATTAATTGTAATTAATTAAAATAATTTATAATTCTGTGAAATAGGGTCAATGGAAAAAGTTAAGGTTTTTGATAAATATTAATACTGCCTCTGATCCCATTTATCAGGGATTCCTTCTCTAATCTTCACATATTAAGAAGCCTCCTATAACACACATACAAATATACATGTGTGTGTGCATATTCAAATGCATTTGTTAAAGATGACATGGGTTCCTGGATCAACCATAATCTGGGACACATCATCAACAGTGCTTTATTCAGCTTTCTCTTACTATAAAAGTCACACAAGATCATCAGTTTATGAACAGAAATGGCTTGCATCATGAAGGTTTTAGTCTGTGTTTGGTTGGCCCCACTGCTTTTCAGCTTGAGGCAAGGTGGTACATCATGACAAGAGCTCATGACAAAGCAAAGCACTTATCCCATGGACAAGAAGTGGAAAAGAGAAAGAGGGGCTGAAGTGATGGTTCAGTCAGTAAAGTGCTTGCTGCACAAGCAGTTTGTACCCAGCATCTGTTAAGTTCCAGGTGTGGTAATGCACACCTGTAATCCAAGTCCCAGAGAGGAGGAGATGGAATCCTGGGACAAGCTGGCTAGCTACACTAGATGAGCTGGTGAGCTCTGGGTTCAGTGAGAAAGCTTGTCTCAATAAATAAACTGGTGACCCCCTCCATCATAGTGTGTGAGGACTCTCTTGTACATAGCACAACACCAGAAGTATGAAATTATTCTAAAGGTTCAGTAAAGAGGGTACATGAGAGCCTATTGTAAAGTGCCAGTAGAAGTATTGTATTGCATTTGTAACAATATCTTTGTATACAAAACAATTCATTATCTCTACATAAATAAAATATATCTACACATGAACCTGGAATGTTAATATCTCATCTTCACTGACTATGTTTCCTTTGACAGTCTGGTCACCAGTCCCAGCCCATCCTCTCCTTCTGTTACTATGGCAACAGTTATGGGTTTGTGATTGTGATGTATTCAGTGTGTCATTTCCTGACTTAACCTAACAAGAGTTGCCACAGCAATAAGTGAGAACTTTACCTCTTGGGAAAAATAAATAAGGTGGTGTCGCAGTCAGCCACACGCCTCTGGGATGAATCTTCAAAGCAGGCACAGTTTATGGGAGGAAACGATTTATTCAAGCTACAGATTGAGGGGAAGTTCCATAACAGCAAAAGAGGCTGGCCCTCTTTCACAGGTCCGAGCAGAGAGAGAAACCCATCACATACACCACGCACACAATAGCAAACAGGCAGGAGAGGTTAAAGAGAGAATTTCTTCCCCTTTATATAGCCTTAGGGTGGGGGGTCTTACAATCCTTCCCCAGACTTAATGGCTTCCTGAGTCTCTGGAATTTCCTTCCTGCACTGCCCACACAGGAAGAGATGTTTACTTCCAGCTTCTTTGAGCTTCTTTACATCTTGCCCTTTGCTGAGAGGCTGCCTTCCTGTAAACATCCTCAGAGACCCACCCAAGATAATTAAAAGGATCAGGTTGACAACTAAACGTAACCATCACAGGTGGTAAGTAATTGAAGACCTCCAATGTCAACCTCTGGCCTCCACACACATATGAACATGCATACACATATACACACACATAAACACAAAAAAAGATAGACAAAGAGAAAGGGTCTATAGTCCCACAAACCTCTTCAAAGACATGTCTTAAGGGTCCCACAGCCTCCCAATAATGCTGCTCTAGGGAATGTTTCCAACACATGGGCCATTTGAGAGACATATATAATCTAAACACTAGCACTAAACATTCATTTTCCTAAATGAGACAATTCAGAGTCCAGAAACACAAAGCTTCACCCTTCTTCCCTGATGTCCTTAAAACTATATCTGATTAACAGTTGGATGATGAGTTACATCACTGCCACGTCAAAGATAAACACTTCTCTGGAGAGGGA
The DNA here is from genome assembly GCA_004024765.1 of Zapus hudsonius. NCBI lineage: Eukaryota > Metazoa > Chordata > Mammalia > Rodentia > Dipodidae > Zapus > Zapus hudsonius. Next base: position 7,466 of record PVHP010015949.1, on the reverse strand, counting down.
AGAACCTGGTAAGATTACAAACTAACCTGACAAGAAGTTCTTCTCAATATAAATCAACTGATTCTTAGAAAGCAAAGTCTTTGCTAGGATTTGTGCAAGCCTATTCTCTAAATTCTCCTCGTTTTCCAACTCATCATTCCCAATCCACTCTAAAATTGGTTCTGTATTTGTAAAAGTTGAGGAGCACTTTGTGAAACTAAATTTAATTAACTAATTAATTAAATTTGTTTCTCTGTAGATATACAATGCATAGAAATCATAGCTGAGCATTGACTGACAATTTTTTTTGTTTTTACTTTACTCAATATCTTTTTCTTGTTGAGGTAGTCTTACCCTAGCCCAGGCTAACATGGATTTCACTATGTAGTCTCAGACTGGTCTTGAACTCATAGAAATTCTCCTACTTCTGCCTCTCGAGTGCCGTGATTAAAGACATGGGCCACCATGCTCAGCTTAATATCTTAATTACTAAGTATTTAACTAAATGTCTAAAATAAATTAGATTTTAAATAATTAAAAATTTTTATATTAATAACTTTTAATAAATAATTCTGAATATTTTAGAAAAAATAATAAAACTTTTATGAAAATAGTTATTCATTTCTTACATTAGTTTAGTTTAAATGTTTAATGTGGATAGTTTAAAATATTCTTTGAATACAAATACATATTTTAAATATTTAGACTAATATAAAATAAACTTACATTTATAAGAATAAATTTCCTGGGCCTCCAAAATGTCAGATATGAGGCTAATGTCGGGTATTGATAAATTGTTCACCCCAGCAATGTATTAATTCATAATGAGATGGTAACTGCTACAAAAAAAAAATTGGTACTGATAAATAGAGTTGGTGTTGTGATAAACCTGACCGTGTGTTTTTTGTCTTTTGCAACTGGTTTTGTAGGAGGAATATGGATTTAGAATTTTGGACTAAAGAAACTTCACAATGCTGTTAAGAGAGCTTGATGGGTCATTCTGATGAGTGGTACAAAAAACAAAGTGCAGAGAGACCTGTGGATTGTGGAGGCTCACATTATGAGGTGTCAGGGGGGAAAAAAAGGACTTTATTGGAAACTGGGCTAGAGACAGTTCATGTAATATTTTGGCTGCATTCTGCTCTTGTCCTGAGAATTTGAACAAAGTTGTATTCAAAAGGTACAACAGAAGGATGTGAAAAATGTGAAGTTTGGCAGAAGAAAAATGAGAGCAGGTTTGGATCCTAAGCACAGAGATGGCGGCAGCTTCAGATGCAATTGTTGAAGATAGAACCACCAGTAAGAATATGCAGCTGCTCTGCATTGGATCTTGATTCTTTTTAAAAGGAAAAGGCCTGGAGGAAGAACACTGAGGGAGATTCCTGCTCCTCAAGGTAGGGCTTCATCCCCCTTTGATTACCAAGTTGGTCAGTGTCACTCACTTGGCCCTTGTTTTAGAAGTATGACAAAAGCAGGAAATAGAAGGTCATGCCGCATCACAGGTCCACGGAGCAGCTGAAGCTAAGGAAGTGTTTGACAAAGCTGAAGTCCTTGCAGGGATGCCATGGAGGGCCATGCATGCAGCTGGGATGATGAGCATAGGTTTCAGTAGAGACCCCAAGATTTTGGAGATGCCAGGACTATGGAACAGCTGTCAAAGGGAGGTAATGGCTTTGGGGTGGATTCTTTCTGGGAAGCAAGCAGCACAGCTGGAGGGATGGAGTAGCCAAAGCCTTTTGAATCCCAGAGGACTTCATTAGGTGTCCCAGATGCCAGACATGGAATTTTGGGACTAGATGTTTCCCTGCTGTTTTTCTGTCTTGGATTGGTTCAATCTTTCATGGCTATGTCCCCATTCCTTCTTTTGAAATTGGAATGTTTACTCTATGGCATGATGTATTGGAAGTATGCAACTTTTGAACACTGCTGGTACTGATGGAGACCATGGAAACAGTTGAGCTTGGACTGGATGTAATTGCATCATGAGATGGTTGTGTGTTGGAGGGGGGAGTCAGAGGCAAGATTGTGAACTCAATGGTATCTGCCCTGGGGTAAAAACAGAAGTATTTCATCTTTATCCAAAGTTTTTGGTGCAGAGCTCCTAAAAGCTATGGGATGACTCTTCTTTGCGCTCAAGAAATGACCCACATCGGAGAGAGTCAAGTGACCCACATCAGGGCGAGTCATAGGAAAGCTCATCAAGTGACCCACATTGGAGGAGTCATTAAGCCATCTAGACACATGGCTGCAGGATTAAATGCTGCACTCCCCTTCCTCCCCTTCCTCCATCCTGGGGAGTAAAGTCACTGGATATCAAGTTCTATCATTAATGGCCAGTGATTTATCACTCATGCTATACAATGAAGCTTCTATTAAAACCAAAACAGGCTTTGGGAACTTCTAGATGGCGAATTTATAAAGAAAAAAATGGCATATAGTTGATGTTATAAGCAGTATCAGAAAATAACACATATTCCCCAAACTCCTTACTTCTATCTCCTACCAACTATACTCATTATATTATACAGGTCCCCAAAGAGGGTCTATAAACTTCCTAAATCCTAATTCCAAAATGAGCCCTAGGCTACAAATGATCTTTTTCTTCCTCATCTCCCACATCCATCATCACAAGAAATACATATGTTGTCTTCTATTTTTCTGTGTCCATGACTTTGACCAAAATGTGTTTGCCTTCTTTTCCTATAATTTTGAAGTTAAGTTAAAAATGCCTTCCCAAAGTTGTCCTATATTTCTCCACCAAGCATCAGCTTTCCCTACTTGGAACAATTCATCTGTTCTCCTCTTCGTTTGTATGTTTTAATAGCATGTTCGCTTTATGTCTGTATCATGGATTTCTGATGTTTATGATACTTTCCCCCAGTTTATTGGAAGCTCTTTGCTGATAAAGAGCTCTCAGGTAAGTTAGAGAAGTATGATTGAATTATCTCTGTATTCACATCCTGGGTGTGGTGGTGTTTGGCATTCGGTATTCATAGAATGAGTACATGAATGAGTCAATTAATTTTGCCATAGCATTATGTGAAGTTTATTCACATCAACAGCAAAAGTAAGCCCTAAAGTAAACATTTAAAGAATTTGCTAAATAGAGCAGTTCTATTTCTTTCTACACATGAGGTTATAGGAAAAATTAAACTTACAATTATGTCATTTAACCACAAGTATTAGTTCTAAGAAATAGGTTGTTAGCAGGTTCAAGATGGCTGACTAGCAGACATGCCGTGTCCCTTGGGAAACAAGAGTCAGCATTTTCAATGGGGATCCAGGTCGGGGACACAAGCTGCGGATATGCTCTGAGCTCCAGACACCTCCCAGCACAGCATCCTCATGACTGGAAGCCGCCATCGAGGACCAGCACTCGCCGGAGGCAGTGAGTCCTCAGAAGCCAGCAAGACCAGCAGCCTGAGGCTTTACTTTGGCCTCAGCCGACTTCCCTTGGGTTTCTTCCCCAACCCTCCCACCCTCCATCTTTCCTGTCCCTCCCGGGCCCTTACATGTCTTTCCTTTACAACTTTTTTTTTCTTTCTCCTTTTGTTTTATTTTATTTTATTTTTATTTTTTTTATTAGTATTATTTTTTCTTTTCCATCACCAACTATATGTAGCCCGTTCCCCCACTCCAGTGCATCTGCCCCACAGCCCTGCCCCCTTGTTAGTCTGTTTCCTTGTTTACTTGTTTTTTTTTCTTTTTCTATTTTTTTCTTTATTCTTTCTCTTTTGATGTCCGTGGACAGGGGCTCCCATGTAGCCCCTCCCCCCAGCTTCCGGCCTCCAGTGCATCTGCTCTGCCCCCCCCCCGCACCCCCCTTCCTAGTCTGTTTCCTTGTTTACTTTCTTTTTCTTTTTCTTTCTCTTTCCCCACCCAACTGGGACAAGAGTGCCTACATAGCCCCTCTCCCCTACCTCCAGCCTCCAGCATGCCTGCCCTGCCCCCCAAGGCCCTTGCTACTCTATTTCCTTGTTTACTTTTTTTCCTCTTTCTTCTTCTTTTCTTTCTCTGCCGCCTGCTGACCTAGACTGGGGGCACTTACGTAGCCCCTCCTCCCAGACTCTGGCCTCCAATGTATCTGCCCTGCTCCATTTCTACTCCTGAGGAACCCACCTGCCCCTCTCTCTGCGCCCAGAGAACATAGCAACACCAGGTCCAGGGATCTCACTGGCCTCACCCCCCCTTCTGCCCCTACCCCTGCTGACCACATCCCCTGGGCCTGCAGACCCCTGCAGGCCTGTTCCCCTCGCCTGCCCACTCCGGTGGCCCCACCCCCTGTACCCGTGACCTCCAGGGGTCTGCTACCCCCCACAACAACCAACACCCATGGCCCCAACCCCTGACCCCGCCCCAGTGCCCACTGCCCCCTGCCATCCCCCATGACCGCCGACCCCTACAGGCCCATTCCCCCACACCCGCCAACCCCTGCAGATATCTCAAAGGCATTCTTCCAACCACCTCAAGTGGAATCAAAATGGGCAAACCTCAATGCAAGAATATTACAACAGCTGAGGAAACCATGCCAAATGACAACAATAAACTCACTAAAGAGAGAGAGCAAAGGTAGGCCCAGGATGACATGACACTACACTCCGATCATACTGGCATAGATCCTAAGGAGAACTTAATGTTCATCATGCAAGAAAAGATGGACCAACACATTGAAAGGGTACAAAGTCATTAGCTTTAACACCAGGCTTAATATAATAGAGAACCAAATGGACTGAAGAAGAGACATATCAGAACTAAAGGCAAGCCAGCAAACTGAAGGTATCAAAAACCAGCTTTCCAAATTAACCAAAGACACCTGCAAATATAAGAATGACTGTCAGGAAGAAGAAATTACATCAAACCTTGAAATCACATCTCAACAGGATGATAGAAGCAACCCAAAAAGAAGTTGCAGAAAACATAAAATATATTGAAGTAATAAGAACATCCCTAGAATCTCTTACCAACAGGATTAATCACTGAGAAAACAGAACCTCGGACATGGAAGACAAACAGAGAATTCGAGGGAAATCAGAACCTTGACAAAATTCAAAAGAGCAAGTGAACAAGACTCAATGGAAATGTGGGATACCATAAAAAGACCTAATCTCAGGATCATGGGGATCCCGGAAGGAGAAGAAAACCAAAAGAGGGGTGTCATGGTTTGATCCAGGTGTCCCCCACAAACAATTGAATGTGTTCTGATAGATTGATCTTCAGCTGATGGCAGTTTGGGTTTTACAACCTCGATGAAGCTGTGTTGTTGGGGGCAGGCTTATGGGGTTATAAGCCAGCTTCCCCTTGCCAGTATTTGGCACACCTTCCTACCGCTGTTTGCAGTGCTGTGGCAGAGGTGATGTCCAGCCCTCTGCTCATGCCATCATTTCCCCTGCCAGGATGGAGTCTCCCCTTGAGTCTGTAAGCCAAATAAACCCATTCCTCTACAAGCCGCTTTTGTTTGGGTTCTTCCTGCGCAGTAACTAGAAAGCTGCAACAAGGGGCATAGAAAATATTTTCAACAAAATTATACAAGAAAACTTTCATACTTGGCAAGAGATAGTCCTGTACATCTAAAAGAAATACAGAGGACTCCAAACAAATTGGACCAAAGGAGGAACATCCCAAGACATATCTTAGTTACAATGCCAAACACTGAGGATAAAGAGAGAGTCCTTAGAGCAACGAGAGAAAGGAAACTCACCTATAAAGGAAAACCCATCAGAATCACCTCGGACTTCTCCATAGAAATGTTAAAAGCCATGAGAGCTTGGAACAAAGAGATCCTAGGCTTAAAGAAGTATAGATTCCAACATAGACTACTGTACACAGCAAAGTTATCCATCATAATAGATGGAGAAATGAAATTATTCCATGAAATTAACCAGCTCTACAATTACTTGACCACAAAGCCAACCCTTCAGAATATATTTCACAAGATATCACATGTAGAGGAGACAAACATCCGACCTCAGGAAAGGAACAGAGAACAAGCAAGGTAACACCAAAGAGATAAGAGCTCAGATACCAACCTCCATATTCCCTCCAACATGGCAGGGTTTAAAGCAAACTTCACAATTATAACTTTCAATGTAAATGGACTCAATTCTCCTAAAAAAAAGACTTTAAACCAAAATCAATAAAAAAGGACAATGATGGCCACATCCTACTCACAAAGAGAACGATACAACAAGAAGACATCACTATAGTAAATATGTATGCACCAAACGCAAGAGCCCCTCAGTTCATTAAGCATAAATTACTCAAAAGCAAATCAGATATAGATGCCAACACCATCATAGTAGGAGACTTTAACACTCCACTGTCATCAATAGACAGATCATCCAAACAAAAGACAAGCAAAGAAATAAAGCAGCTAAATAGCACCATAGACAAACTTGGGATGACAGACATTTATAGAACATTCCATCCCAAGGACAAGATTACACATTCTTCGCAGCACCACGTGTAACCTTTTCCAAAATTGACCATGTACTGGGCCATAAATCATCCCTCAACAAATTTAGGAGGATCAATGTAATCTCCTGAATCATATCAAACCACCACGCATTAAAGGTAGAAATTAACAATGGAAGAGGATCCAAAATTTTCAACAGATATTGGAAACTGAACAACTCACTCATGAACAATAAATGGGTCAAACAAGAAATCAGACAGGAAATTGAGAATTTCCTTGTAACAAATGAAAATGAGGACACACCCATTCATAACGTGTGGGACAAAATGAAGGCAGTCCTAAAGGGGAAATTCATTACACTAAATGCCTTCATAACGAAGACAGAGAAATCTCAAATCAACCAGCTATCCTCCCACCTAAGGTCATTAGAACAGATGGAAAAATCCAACCCTAGGAGCTTGAGACCCAAGGAAATAATTAAGATCAGAGCTGAGATTGACTTGGAAACAAAGAAAACAATTTTAAAAATAGACAAATCAAAGAGTTGGTTCTTTGAAAACGTCAATAAGATTGACAAACCCCTGGCCAATTTAATCAAACAAAAAAAAAAGAGAAGGCCCATCAGATCACAACAGATCCCAAAGAGATTGGAAGTACCATCAGGTCATATTTCCAGAACCTGTACTCCACAAAATTAGAGAACCTAGAAGAAATGGATAAATTCCTGGATACCTAACATCTACCAAAACTCAGTCCAGAGCAGATAAAGACTCTAAACAACCTGATAACAATCACAGAGATTGAATCGGTAATCAAGAACCTCCCCAAATGGAAAAGCCTAGGTCCAGATGGTTTCTCTGACGAATTCTACCAAACCTTCATCATAGAACTGAAACCCCTCTTTTTGAAGCTTGTCAGGGGCATAGAAAAAGAGGGTAGGCTCCCAAACTCCTTCTATGAAGCTACCATTGCCCTAATTCCCAAACCAGGCAAGGATGTAACAAGAAAAGAAAACTGCAGACCCATATCCCTGATGAATTTGGATGCAAAAGTCCTAAACAAAGTCCTAGCAAAC
>PVHP010015948.1:0-35000 GCA_004024765.1 Zapus hudsonius | reverse complement strand
TCTCAGACCAGCCTTCTCTCCCTCTCTAAAATCTACCACAAAGTAGCCCGTGAAATTATGTCATGGACTCCCTCATGAGGGTGATATTATTATTGTTATTATTATTGTGTCTTTAGTCTGCAGATGAGAAAAACAGGCACTGAAGCATTAAATATTTGCTCAGGATCCACAGATATGATTCAAACAAGGCAACAGCCCCAGGGTCAGCAGCCTCTGACTGCTGGGACACCCAGGCCTTCTGGCTCACGGCCCGGGTGGAGCTTGGAAATCGACATGGCCAACGAGTCGTGAAGCTGATGTTGCTGGCCCAGGCATCTCTCTGTGAGAATTGTGCCTCTGTCTAGAAGCTGAAGAGACAGGAGGGTGACTACAGCTTCATCCTAGGAATAAAGCAAGCATCCTGAATAGACGCCTGAGGGCTGGGGAGAGCCTGGTTCTTTCCTCATGAGGCAGCCCTTCCCCTACCCTGAGAGCCTCCTCTTTCTACCTGCTCAGGGTATGGAGAGCTTCAGAGCCAATGAGCCATGGATGACACACTCCTTAGCACCTGTCCTAACCCTTCTGAGCCTCACTTTCCACATCAACACAAAGGAAACGTCAAATACTGAGCCCAGAGGCTAGGGCATAGGTGGGGTCATTATTATTTTCATCATTAATGATATTATATCAGTTGCCTTTTTGTTGTTGGGACAGAATACCCAACCAGAAGGAACTTGTGGAAGCAAAAGGGTTTCTTTTACTGTACAGTCCAGAGGGTAGAGTCCATCATGAGAGGGAAAACATGGCAGGAACAAGAAGCTTATATCACATTGTTGTATCAGCAGGGAGGGAGGAGAGAGAGAGAAAGAAGAGCCAGCAGGGCTGGGCTGTGATGAGATAGGAACTGGGGTAAAGAGATTTAAGACAGAAGCCCCTGCCACAGTGTTACTATATAGATTTATATTTTGTATTTTGGTTACGTCTAACACTACTGTATAGTCCTTTGCACTGGTTATGCCTAAAATCATCCTGTGTTTCTTTTTATCTCCAAGGCACAGATGTAGGCTTCTGTTTGCCAATTAATTATTTTTCTGCTTCTGTAAAACTTGCTTATTGCATACTCAAGGTCTCTGGCACTAGGCCAGGGCTCTGAGCTCTGAAATGTAACAATAATGAGAGTAGTCATAGATTGAACCACCAAGAATAGAGGTCCAGGCTTTGGACGAGATTTCCCTGGGCACACACTGTCGTGAAAATAAACTTTATTCTGATTCCCCACTCAGTCTCTGGTGCTTATTCTGTGTGCCTCAGTTGCCCGTAACAGTAGCATCTCAATGCCTTCCCCCAGTGACACAATTCCTCCAGCAAGGCTCCACTTCCTAAGATCCACAACCTTCCCAAATAGCACTGCTTTCTGGGGTCCAAGTGTTGAAACACAAGAGCCTACGGGGACATTTCCCATTCCATCCTCCACTGCTATTCACAAATGATGATGAACTGTTGGAAGCTTCATGGCCCCAGGTTGGCTTTTGTGACCACTTCACTCACTCCCTGGAAGTCAGACATCACACCCACACTCACCAGCCTAACTTACATTGGTCCACTGTTCTCTCATGAACATGTTGACCATCCATGGGGAAAGAAAGTGGGGGAACAGCTGGCTGGGGCAGGAACATGGAAGACCAGTGGGAAGGGTCCAGCAAAGCAAAGGAGGAGGAACTTCAATAGCAGAGAACTGGATTCAGGCCTGCATCACTCGTGACCAAATCCCAGCTGGGAAACATCTTAGGAGCTGTTGGGTATGGAGAGTCACAGATCCCTGGCCCCCTGTGAGCGAGCCTGTCTCTCTGGCCAGCAGGAGATGGGCTCCATCGGGGAAAGGTGAATGCGGGCAGCTGGGCAATCACACACAGCTGGGAGACATGTCCAGGCAAATCTTGAAATTTTATTCCAATATTCATCATATCTATAACCCAAGGATGCATTGTATTGACTTATCTCTTTCAAAAGGGAGCTCAGGAAGCAGGAACAAAGCTATTAGCATTACTTCTATCACCTCTGCCTCCAGGGGACACAGGTGTGCTAGGATCAAAAGGCATGAGTTACCATGCTCTGGGCTTGGACCAAAAGGTGTAAGTCACCTCATCCAGCTGCATATTATATTCTAAAACTTAGCTCACAGACATTCAGCCAGGCTAGGACCCAACAAGGAGCCAGCACACAGCAGTCCGAGCACTGGAGCACCGTCCCTTCACATGTCACTGAGCTAGGCTTCACTGTCTGATTCACTATCTTATTTAAAGGCTGAGATATTTTTTTCCCTAGCTTGTTTCTCCAGCTGTTCGATTTAAATTTGTCTGTTTGTGTCCTCTCTGAAATCTGTGTTTCCCAACCCAGCGCCATGGTGCATATTTGGAAATAAGATTATTTTAATGCCTTATGCATGCATTTATGAGGTTTGCAAGCATACAAAAATAAGTTATGTGCCTAATAAATTGACTTCATTGGGGAAAAATTATTAGACAAAAACCACAGGGTTTCTGGAAAATCCTGGGTAAGGGATGCTCAGATTTGGGGGGATTCTAATGGGACCATGGTGGGCAGAGAACAGTGGTCCAATGTAAGTTAGTGCTCTGACCCCTTTTGGACTTGTGTTTCAGAGAACAAGGAAAAAAGGAAGGGGAAGGGGAAGGGAAGGGAAGGGGAAGGGAAGGGGAAGGGAAGAGGAAGGGAGGGGAGGGGAGGGGAGGAGAGGAAGTGGAGGAGAATGAAGAAGGGAGGTATAGGAATGTGATGTTGAAGTATTGCAGGTGAGCTCGGGGTTAGAATTTAGATAATGTCCAGCAAAATTCTAATGCACCCCAAAATTTGAGGAGTATCTGGATTCTTGTCTATAAAGTTAAAGAATTAAAATCATAGACAACAAGATGGTAAGGTATAGTAGGAGACTTTATTATTTAAGGGAACATGGGGAGTTACAGAGTTCTCCAGCCACCAGTGTGGGGAGAACACATGGAAAGTTTAGTTGTTTAGCTAAACAAGCAGTAGAAGAAAAGATAACAGAGGGCTCCCATCATGAGAAGGAGAGGTTCATGTGGGAACAATCTGGAGCCTTCCATTAGCTGGGGTGGGGTAGGCCTTACCTTTCTAAGGCCAGGAGATTCAGAGGTCCTTCTGCTAGCTTGCCATGTGGGGAAGAGAGGGCAGATTAACTCTTCAGTCAGTATTTGCTGTCCTAGGTGGGCAGGGATACCATTGATTGGTTCACACCTGACCAATAAGTTTTAGTGCCTAGGCTTGGGCTAGAGACACCGCCCACTCAAGGGACAGGTGTCTATGGAGCTGCCTGACCCATCACAGAAGGGTTGTGGTACTGAGCTCCATGAGTGCTGACATGGACTTCTGACTCATTTTGTGGCATTTTGTGGACTCCTTCTTGATGTCTTTCATGGTAGTTGGTGAATATGAGTTTCAGGGTTTTCCTAGTTGCTCTGGGTGTTTGGGGGGCAACCTGAAACACCCTCCAATGTTGGAATCAATCCTTGGTTTCCATGTACTTATTTTCTAAATGGGAAATGCCCATTCAGATCGTCAAATAGCATCACAGATTACTAAAATTCCACTTGACAATTTTGGAACCATCTTCCCTTAAGTAGCATCAACAACAGAAGCTTCTAGATTTTCAGAGTCAGTCATTTGAGCTCCAAAATAAATGAAAAGATTGTTTATATTTTCTAGAAGGGTCATACTGGCCATGGACCCAGAAATTCAATCTCTATTTCCTTTGGACACCCAGAAACATGAGATTTCTAAAGCTATATAATGAATTCCAATTTTATGATAGAACTTGTTAGATTCTGGACCAAACTGTTTCCTGAGATTTAATAGAGTGATCGCTTGGAGATGGTTGGGACCACCAGGGTGTTTCTTGAACTCTGCCAAGATTTTTTATAGCTCCAGAAAAATTACCTCTGTCAACAGAAGCTCTGTGCCACAGCAATCCTAAAGAAGATGTATTGCCAACAGGTTCAGGAAAAAAAAACCTGAATAGAAGAAATGAAACTGGGAGGTCTGTGGAGAAGAGATCTAGGATCCCCCCCCCCATACACACACATCCAAAGTTAGCTTTTGGGCTATAACCTTATTTTTTATTATCTTTTTATTGGGGGGTGGCATGTTTCAAGAAAGGGTTTTTCTCTAGCTCAAGCTGACCTGGAATTCACTATGTAGTCTCAGGGTGGCCTTGAATTCTTGGTGATTCTCCCACCTCTGCCTCCTGAATGCTGGGATTAAAAGTGTGCACCACCACACCCCACTCCTTGTTTTTTCACTAATGTGATCAGCCCATGTTGTTCTGAACAGGAAAACTGGGGAGAAAGAGCAGGGAGTGTGAGACACCCACAGAATAAGCATGGGTAGCCTCAGGGCCCTTCTCCCCTGGGACCCTGGGGGATGGATGTGCTGAATCCTAATGTGCAGGAGGAGGACATGTATGGGACGGTAGCCATGAAGGTTCCCATGATGAGGGAGGAGGAAGGAGCATGTTAGATTTCTTTAAAGACACACTACTGCAATTCAGAATGTGGCTGTGTTATCCATCCCCCAAGTCTGGTGGCCTCTCATCTTCTAATATGTGTGCAACTAGACTACTGTGGTATTTTGCCAAGAAGGTTCACATGGATGTTTTAGGTTAAGACATTTCAAAGGAACTAGCTCCAGGATGGCAGGAATGAGTCTAGTGAGTGGCTTGTGCATCTCAGGCACAGTGCTAGGGAATACACAATATTTCCTTATGGTTTAATCTATGTTGTGGACAAGCTGTCCACATTCAACACATACAGAACTGAAACTGATAGAGAGCAAGTGACTTTATCCAGGCTAAGAAATGAGCAGCCGATGTTTGAACTTCATTAAGTCTCACTGCAGAGACAGCAAGCAGTCTCTTTGCTATATCCTAAAAAGGGGGGAAATAACTGTTTCTATTTGGTGGCGTGTCACTAGGGAAGATGACACCCACATGAGTGAACAACTACGATGCAAACTCCACTGTATTAGCTGTCTGTCTTTGGGACTAACATGCCTGTGAGGAAACTAAAGAAAGGATCTGTTTTAGCTCATGGTTTCAGAAGGCTCAGACTACAGTTGCTCAGCCCATGAGCTTGATCGAAAGTTCATCATGATGGCAGATGCTTGTGGCAGACAGGAAACAGAAAGAAAACTAGGTCTCACCTCCCTGTGTTTCCACAATCTCCCCAAATAGGGCCTCTAGCTAAGGGCCAAGGTTTCAACAAATGAGTCTATGGAGGACACATTATATCCAAATCAACATCCATGGAGAATTGTGGGCTGAGGTGATTGGTTTAGAAGAATCTAGTGCATGCTAGATTTCTTCTCAGTGTCCACAGAGCACCTCCAATGCTTCCCGCCTTGCCTGGAACACCTTGCAGTGACACTCCTGGCCATATCTGACTCCCTCGTAATACTGCTTGACTCCCCCAGCCATACCTCCTGACCCTCCTGTCCTGACTCCCCCAGCCATACTCCTGACCCTCCTGTCCTGACTCCCCCAGGCACACCAACTCCTTGGCTCCCTGATAAGTTCTTCCATCCACTTCTTCAAGAGACAGTCATTACTCTACTACCATAGGGTTGGACATATGCATCCTAGAATTTGATCATAGAATTTGAAATTAAGGAACCTAAGGACTTGCAAAAGGGAATAAAGGCAAAACCCGATATAAATCTATTTGTGTTCAGACATATTCAACCACAGAAACTCACATCATCAATAGCAATTTTGCACTTTGAATTAACAAGCATTGATTCCAGGGAGATTTATTTCCACTGTTAGGAAGCTCTCCGACTTCCATTCCACCCAGGTTCCACAGCAGCTTTAGCCCCATTCCACATCACTGCAACACCCTTCCTGCACTTCCTGTCTGCAGCTGATGCTCAGCCCAGATGTTCAAGGTCCTCTGACTGCCCCTCAGTGACATGCCACCACCCCAGTGAACAGGAGTGACACACATATTGAGATCCTCCACAGACCCCTGGCTCCTCTCTTACACACGCTGTTCCCTCCCCACCTGAAGGAGACAGGAGAACAGGTTTGAGACCCTTCGCGTTTCTCAGGATTTTCATTGCAAACATTTGCATTTTCACTTTGCCTTGATTTGAAAAAACTATTCCTGCAAGTACCAGAAATGAAATTCTTGGAGGCTGCAGGAGTATGTGGAGAGCCAAAGGTGTTTGCCCCGGTGTTCACATGAGGGGAGCCCTGCAGTCCCACACCTCCTCAACCCCTCATGTCCTGGCTCTCCTCCTAGTCTGCCTGGCTCAAGTTCAACTTTTGCACAACAGCCCCAAAGCTCACTCTTCCCAAACTCATCCCATGATTGCCCCCCTCAAAGCTCATTCCTTCCTGGCATAGCCTTTCTATATGGTCTCCCTCGCCCACAGGAGATACCTACAGTAATGACTGACCAAAGCCGAGTTCAGTGCACTGAGCAAGAAGGAAGGAAGGGCCAGTCTTCACATTAGAGGGTGACCAAACCTCCAGGCTTCCTGTGGACTTTAAATGACCCCTTTTCAGCAACTTCTACATTCTCCCCATGTGTCAGACTCCAGATCCCAAGCTGAACAGCCACTGGGCTAGTATGTGTTACACATTGACTGGAATGGTCTGAAACTTGCCAAACAAATCATGTCCTTGTACAGCAAGTGTGGGGCAGTATCCAGCGCAATCAGGGAAAATGATCTCAACTGTGAGAGGGAAGGTTGTGTGCCTAGGAGTGTGTGCTCACTCAGGAAGCCTGGGTGGTTTTCCTGCTCATCCTTACACACTCCCAGTGGAAATAGAAGGTGATCAAAACAACAGGAATGACTAGATTAAACTGGTCAAAGTAAAATAACAGTTCCCAATTTGCAAAAACAAACAAACACAGAGCCTAGTGGCAAGCCGTGCATTTCTTCACTGACCACACATCTGTTCAGCACCTGCTATAGATCAGACATGGCTGGTGGGAACTAGGATCCCACAGTGATCATGAGAGACAAGACCTTTGTCCTCATGGGCCTTCGTTCAGGTAAGGAAGTTGGTTAGCAAGGAAATAAATACATAATGTGGCCATTTCAACATAAAATGTCCCAGTTAACCTTGTTGTTGGAACGCTTAATCCCCTGCTGATGGCACAGTGTGGGGAGGTCGTGGAGCCTTTGGGAGGTAGAGCCTTGCTGGAGGAAGTGTGTCACTGAGGGTGGACCTTGAATTTTAGGTCCAGCCCTACTTGGCCTTTGCCCTCTCTACTCCCTCCTTGTTGATGTGAGGATGTAATACCTGGCTGCCTGATCCTGCCATGCTTCCGCCACCATGATGAAACGTCCCCTCAACCCTGTAAGTTGAAATAAACCCTTTCCTTCCATAAGCTGCTTCTAGTTGGGTGTTTTGTCCCAGTAATAAGAAGGTAACTGATATGCATGCCTCGATTTCAGGTTCTGCTGGATCTTTATGGCCCTCTCCTTGGCAAAGCTCAGACTCTAATTAAGGATGCTCAGTTTCTACCTGGCATGCCTTTCAGCTGTGCTGTGTCTGTTCTGACATCTGGGACTAGATGAGGGAGAGTTGCCTTCCTGCCTGAGTTTTGACTCAGAGCCTGTCTTTGTCTCTTCACTCCCATCCCTTTTTGGTTGGGGTTGTTCCGTGTTTCCATGTCTAGCCCTGCGGCCATTGCTGCCCTTCCTGCCCACACCTTCTCATTTGCTTCCAACATATTTCCTCATTGGGGGATGTAGGAGTCAGCTTTCTGAAGCTGCTTTCCAAAGCAGCTTGTGGGAGGAAAGGATTTATTTGGCCTACAGACTCGAGGGGAAGCTCCATGACAGCATGAGCAGAGGGTGGACATCACCTCCACCACAGCACTGCAAACAGTGGCACGAAGGTGTGACAAACACTGGCAAGGGGAAGCTGGCTTATAACCCCCATAAGCTCTCCTCCGACAACACACCTCCAACAAGGTTCCAATACCAAAACTGCCATCAGCTGGGGATCGAGCATTCAGAAGACATTAAGTTTATGGGGGACACCTGGATCAAACCACTACAGGGGAGCACATGGCCATGTGCCTTGTGAATTCCTCCATCAAGGCACAGAACCCACAGCTAGACTGTCAGTGGCCCTTCAGTGAGAGACTCACGCTGTGGGTAGAAGAAAGAAGTCATTTCTCACCACAGGGGTCTTCCCTCATTTACTCCTTAGGAAGCAAGCCAAAATATTATTTGAGCTTCAGAGATGGCTCAGCAGTAAAGGCACTTGCCTGCAAAGCCTAATGACTTGGGTTCAGTTTCCCAGTGCTCATGTAAAGCCAGATGCACAGAATGGATCATGCATCTGGAGTTCATTTGAAGTTTCTCTCTCTCTCTCTCTCTCTCTCTCTCTCTCTCTCTCTCTCTCTCTCTCTCTCTCTCTCCTTGCAAATAAAAACCTATGAGGCACAGCACGACCCCATCTAGGGTGAAAGGAGAGATGAGAGTACAGGTAGAGGTCAAAGGGCCTGAAAAGGACTTAGAAGCAACCACAAAGCATACGTGCTGAGCATTTCCCTGTCACATACACGCTTAAATTATTATTTTAAAACCCAAACTGTGCCTTCCATTTTCCCTAAGAGCCAGTGTGCCTTTATGATTGCTTCGTGGTTTAGAATGCCTTACACGCACTAGGGATCTTTAATATGCAGTGGATGCTCCAAGCACAGATGTGGGCTCCCTGGGAGACACTTAGGAGGCTCCGTTCAGTGTTCCCAATTAGACACTACAGAACACAGATCCCTTACGCATGACAAGCCTCCTTTATGTGAAACTTCCCTGCAAATCCAGTACAGCGGGTACTTTGTTTATCCACAGTCCATCAACAGAAGTAAGCTGAAATAACTTAAAGAGGCAGTTATATGCTCCTGGCAAAGAGTAAATGAATAAATAAAATAAATCAGCATTTCATGATTCTAAGCAAACTTGAGCCAAAAATATGCTACAGTGATAATCTGCCTAAGAAACCCCATGTGTGTGTTTAAGAGGGAACAGAATAAGGGTTCCTGGATTGACTAACAAGGTCCTAAGAATAATTACTGTTTCCTACCTCAGTGGCCCACCCTGTAGGAAGAGAGATACAGGACTAAGCAAAGCTGATCCTCTCCTAGGGAAGGGAGTCTGTATGTCTGGGCTTATTGAGAAGCCAGGCATGGTGATGTGTCTGTATCTGTAGACCCAGTGCTGGAGAGGAAGAGATAAGAGGCTTTCCAGGATTTACTGTAGCTTTTCAAGCTGAATTGGTGACTTCTAGGTTCAGTATGAGACCTTGTCTCACAAAGCAAAGTGGTAATTGAGGAAAACCCCTAACATCAACCTCTGGCCTTCACACGCATGCACACACTTGTGCTTGTACATACACACCCCTATAAGGAGTGCTCATACCAAAAATGACTATGAGCATGGAATATTCTAGAGCTCATGCCTTTGGTTGCACAATCCTCAGACTGTCTATATTTCTGTATGCCTGATATATTCCAAATAAGTGAGGTCTTTCAGAAAGTGGAGGTAGGTAACAGACCATAAGCAAATGGAACATTCTAGAAACCCCACACACTCGTACATTCTTTTTTTTGTTTGTTTGTTTTTTGTTTTTTTTAATTGTCCGTAATGAGTTACATTATTTAATGGGCAAACAATGAGTTGTTATCCCCAATTACCCAATGCTCCCCCTCCCCCATCCCCAACCAGCTGGATATCCTCCTCCGTGGGTCGTCTGGATCAGTCCTTGTGACAGAGGACCATGGATATCCTAGTATTCAGCCAGGTTCTCCTGGCCCTAGTATGTTGTTACTGAGGGGTGCCATGCCTCTGGATAGTCTCCTCGACCACGGCTCTCACAATCTTTCCACCCCCTCTTCCGCACAGTTCCCTGAGTCGCACACACTCAGACATTCTATAGGATAAATAGGCGTGCTAAAAAAAATCTAAATATCTGCATAGATATCACTGACCGTGTGGATAGAAATACCCCCATCAAAATAGACAGTTGGAAATAACCATATTCATAGCCAAAGGAGCAGGGGAGAAGCAGAGCTGAAAGGGACATTTGTAACATGAAAGGACGTGGGTGGAAGTGGCAGAAGGAGGTTCAAGACTGTTCAGGTTCATGAACACTTCAGAGCTAGATTCCTAAGTGATTCTTCTGAGGACATTGGTCAGATCACAGGGAAAGGGCTTCCCGGATACCCTGATGCCCCATGAAGGCTCCACCCCAGAACTCCTTACAGCAGCACCACAAAATGCACTCTGAGCACCTTGCAACAAGGGCCCAGCCTGGATCCTTCTGCTCCTTTGGGACATATTCATTGACCTTGGTGCAGCTCAGGAGTTAAGCTGTATCCCAGGGCAGAGGCCCTGCCCACAGGGGATTCACTGGGTCTGAAGGGTTATTAAAAGAGGTTCATGACACCTTCCTGACAGAGAAACCACTCTGTCATTGTAAAGGAAAAAGAAAGAGCCTCATGACATCTGCCTCTTTAGATGAAGATTTGTGTGACAAATTACTTTGAACTTGACTTTTTCAGAGGAGCTCGGTGTGCCATCAATTAAAAGGTCAGCGGCACTGGTTGCCAGGCTGTGGCAAGTGCCCTCACTTCAGAGGCTTTCTGCGCAGCTCGGATACTGTATCTGCACCAGGATATGATCTCCTTTAGAACACAAAGGTCAGAGCTTCCAGGATTTCTCTTTGAAAAGGAGGCATGCTGGGATTTTTGTTGTTGCTGCTGTGGTGGTTTTCATAGGTGACACTAGCCAGGTCAGATGGTGGGTAAAACCTTTCAGCGGCCAGTGGATGGGTGGCAACTTGAGAGGGACTCCATTCCAGGCTCCCTAGGGGCACAGTCAGCAGAAAGCTGCCTTCAAGAACCATGGGCAGAAAAGGCAAGTTTGGTTTTCTGCTCTCTTAAGGGCAGCCACCATTCACTGTCACCCTAGCGAGTGCTGGGTTCTTCCCTGCGTGCCCTCTGCTCCTCCTAACAAACCTATGAGCTCTGCCCACGCTGCCAATGACACCCACCAGGAGGCTTAGAGATGGACTTTTGTCCTCTGCTGCACTCACCCCCACTGTACCAGGCTCCTGTAAAGATGCCAGTCCTGTTGGGCACAGGATTCCTCCTCAAGGCCCTGGGACTATTAATGGGCTGAAGTTGGATTGAACACAAATTAATTTTACTCAACCAATCAGGCACTGAATAGCACATAACAAAGGAAAACTGCTTTTTTTAAAAAATGAGAGTCTAGTGTAGATTGAACTTAGCCTTTTTTTTAAAGCATGTATGTTGTGGAGGAGGCACATATGTCAGGGTGTGTGGAGATCAGAGGACAACTTTAAGGTGTCTGTATCTACCTTCTTTGAGGCAAGTTCTCCTGCTGCTGCAAATGAACTGAACATCAGACTAGCTGGCCAAGACCTTAGAATTCTCCTGCCTCTGCCTCCCATTGCCGGAGGCATCTTGGGATCACACATGTGTGTGCCCTTTGCATCTCGTTTTACGAGGGTGCTGGGGAATTGAACCCAGGCTGGCAGCCTTTGTAAGAAACCCCCTTTAACTACTGAACAATCTCCTCAAACTCCAGAAGAAAACTTTTGTCAAAATACATTTTTATTCAAGAGAGAGAGAGAGAGAGAGAGAGAGAGAGAGAGAGAGGATGGGCATGCCAGGGCCTCTCATCACTCCAGATGTATGTGCCACTCTATGCATCGGCTTTATGTGGGTACTTGGGAATCAAACCCCAGTCACCCAGGTCATTAAGCTTGGCAGGCAGATGCCTTAACCACTAAGCCATTTTTCCAGCCCTCCCAAAAGAAAACTTTTAAATGAGCAAAAGTGGATTGGGGACAGGGAGGAGGGAAATGAGGGTACCATTATAAGATTTGCTCATACAATGTATGCAATTATAGATAATAAAGATATTTTTAAAAAGTAATTCTTTGGTCTCAAAGAGTTCAATGTACATTAAAAGTCTAAGGCTCTTCAATGTACCTGCAGAGATGTTATTTCACCATTTGAATGGGTGGTGGTGTCAGGAATGAGCCCAGGGAAAGGGTGGAGGTGAGGTGATAGGTTTGTGACATCTGATAGGATACGTGGCATCCTTCAGCACGGAGCTCAAGCCTTACTGCCAAACCTGAATGTTCCCACCTCGAAATTAGGATGGAAATGATACTGCCTGAGGGACTGTAAGGGTTAAAGGGATCCGTGCATGGACAGTGTAACTCAGCGCTCACGTTCACTTGATGATTTCATGAATGGCCGTGGCTCCTGCTACAACCCGCTCCTTGAAGACGCATCTGCTTGGCTCGCTGAGTTCAAGTTCTTTGGGAGTCGTGCTGTAATCATGACTAGCTCTGCTGAACTGTCACGTAGAACCCTTGCTGCTTCATCGAGCATTAGATGACCACCAGCAAAAAAAAACAAGACCCTCTGGAAGAGACAGCAAGCTATAAACAGCCCTGGGAGGAAGGGGGCAGGAAGGAAGCAGATGGCTGTGCTGAAAATGCAGGGAGGTGATGTCAAGGTTGAGTTCTTCAAAATTTTATCAAAGACCAACCTATGGACAGTCAGTCTTTGCCTACTATGCTTAACATCTGGCAAAATCTTCAAGTGACAATGGCCTTGACTGACGGTGTTTGAGGTTAGCCAAGGCGGAGTCACACACACACAACACTGTGAGTCTTAAGAACATGCTGGGATTTTTTTTTTCAGAGAAACAATAGTTCATGATTCAGTTGCCACATGCAGTGAGACTCGGGGGAGGCTTTGCTCACCATGAGTCTGAGCATGGTCTCTGGGTGGGGATCCTGCAGTTGGGAACAGAAGTGTGTTGAAGACTTGGTTCCCAGGCTGCAGAACTTCTGGGAGATGGTGGAACCTTTGAGGCATGGGCCTTGTTGGAGGAATTTAGGTCATTGGCTATGTGTAAGGAGATATGGGATTTCACCCCCTTTCTCTCTCTCTCTTTTTTTTAATTCCCAGTTACTTTCACCAACCCACCACCGTGAACTGGCTGGCCAGAGTTCACAAAGCACTGGCCAACTCACCGTGGATGGAAGCTTCCAAAGTAAACCTTCTTCTGTATACATCGAAATATCTCAGGCATTTTGTTAGTAAAGCAAGACTTCAAAAATCTTGGTGGAAGAGTTGGTGGCAGGGTCACCTTCATTGCTACTATATGGATGCCTGGGACTTCTGTTTAGGTGACGAGACCTCCTGCTCCAGGCATCACGGTCATGCCAGGATGGTGGAGAGACTTGCTGGTGGTAAGAGCCACAGGGGCAACCTCTGTGTGAGAGCTCTGGAAACAGGCATTCAGACTGGCCGCCTGTGGTCCATCCCTGGGCACCATCCCTGCCCTGGCCAATGTCCTTTTCCTGAGCCATGCCTTCCTTTTAATTCTAGAAACATGAATCCAGTGTACCCATCTCTGTGTCAGTGGCTTCTGCATTCACCCTAAAGTTTCTGTTGGTGTTCTCAGTACAAAATGGCTCCTGAGATCAAGGAGCAAATGAATAGACACATCAGGATTTTTAGGTCACGTAAAGCACATGGACGAGTGTCCCCACTGAGGGTGAATGTCAATTCCACATTCTACATGAGCATCTGTATCACTGACGCATATTAATTCATATAAAAAATAAAATCGAGAGCCTTCTTCAATGCTAGTTATTTATGGCGGTAGGCCTTTGGACAAAGGAAGAGAGCGTGGATTTGTAGGACTTAGTCATCGGTTGAAAGCATAAGCCATCCATGAGCACAATGACAATGACCTTGTCTAGTAGTGTAGTACATTGTAGTTCTGTGTCTTGCTTGTCTCACTCAACCTAATGTCCTTGAGTTCCGTGCAGGTTGTTGAAAATGGCAGGATTTCATTGTTATGAAAGACTGAGTAGAGTAGTAGTTTAGCAGGGAACTAAGCCACATTTTCCTAATCCTGTCTGCCATCCACAGAAGTCAGCTCCACGTTTCAGTGGTGCTGCATTACACTTGGGGCAGCATGAAGACTTCCTGTCCCTGGGGTGTGTCTCCAGCGCTAGGATTGCTGGACCCCACGGGAGATCCAGTTTTAGGTTTTGGGTTTTTGGTTTTTCTTTGAGCATGCTCCATGTTGATTTCCATGGTGGCTCTACTAATTTCCATAATAGTTCCCACATCTGTGCATCTAGTGAGACAAATATCACGTGTTCTCACTCGCATATGGGAAGCAGTAAGTCAACCTTGAAGAAGAAGAGAATGGAAAAGAGGGCGGAGGGGAAGTGAAAGGTCAGGGACTGGGAAGGATTCTGGGAGGAGAGAGAAGGGAGAACAGGGCACAATGTATTCATGAATGGAATTTTCACAATGAATACCATTAATTTACACAACTAACGTGTATTAAAAAGGTAAATGTAAAAATGGAAGATAGGCCATATTTCACAGAATCAGCTTTTTCTGAGACAAATTGGAAGCTCATTCAAGGACCTGGGGACTCTCTGTAATGACACAAGCTGGCTCACCATTCTGTGTCCATACTTAAAATGTCTTGTTTTTCAAAACATAACTTTAAAATTTGATCAAAGTGACAGAATTGATGGGCTTTGGCTTTCTAGTCAAACCACAGGAAAAGGTTTATGGACAGAGATGTGCAAACTGATTACCCCCTTGGCCTTAGAGGTCATGCAGACATTCAGCTACCTTAAAGAATTTCTGTTCATATTTGAAGAAATGAGCACTAGCTACTCCCTAACCAGGCTCAGTCACCAGATCTGAGGGAAGCTGGACATTTCCTTTAGGAAATTGCATTCAGCTGTGTAGCAGGCCTCAAAGGCTGAATGTCATTGCCTCACCCCTTAGAGTCAAGTGCCAGCAGTCATTTGGAAGGAGGTCCTGGGGAGGCAGCTGGATCATGATTTCAATAGGTCCTTAGAAAACAGGCCCAGAGAGACCCCCTTTGCCCCTCCTACAGAGGGAGGGCACAACAAGCCAGGAAGCAGTCCTCACCATACACTGAGCCTGCCAGCACCTCTCGCTCAGACTTCCAGCCCTCAGAACGTGGGGAAATGGTTGGCAGCCATAGATAAGCCACACACCATGTGGTGTTTTGTTAGAGCAGCCCAGACACTATGACACCAGCAAAAGGAAGGTGAACACAGTGCAGAGGGGTTGGTGACAGGAGAGGCTCCTGCAGGGTGACCATGGCTCATGGTCTCACACAGCACTTATTTGGTACTGTGGAGACGCAGCTGTAAACATGGTAGGGTAGTGACCTCCACAGTCCTTTCCCTGTGACTGTCTTCTGTCCTGTGCTCCTTCGCTGAGTCAGCAGCAGAGAGGACATCCCAGGATCACTCCTCAGAGAAGACACAATACAGGACATCAGTACTGTTTACCAATAACCTTTGAAACTCACTGGAAAGATCCTAGTTTAGAAGTACTGCTCAAGTCTCAGAGACCACACTCGTGAGGGCTGGGGGAACTATACACTGGACTTGACAGAATATGGGGGAAACTGAGTCAAGGCTCTCTGATCCATGGGAGAACTTTCGAATGCCTCAGTATGGGCTGATGCTGGCTGGACTGAGAAGGGACCCTGTACCCAGGCTGGTTCCTGTCCTTGTGAATTAAGTCATGAGGAAGGTGTGTGATGGTCAGTGCTATGTGCTGACTCAGCTGGGTCACTGCCCAATTGTGTTGGCAAATATCAGGCACTATGGACGTGTTTTGTAGACGGGATCAACCTTTAAATCCACAGACTTTGAGCAAAGGACATCGCCCTCCATAATGTGTGGGGGCCCCATCCAATCAGTGGAAGAAAAGATTGGTGTCTCCCACTGAGGACTGAATCCTGAAGACCACTACAAGGAAACCCTGCCTGAGCTTCCACTCTGATCCTCTACAGAACTGACCTCAGGACTAAGTCATCCGCTCTCCCGTGAACTTCCGGCAACTCTGCCATCATGTGACACCAATCTTAAACATCAGTCCCTCTGGAGGTATCTATATCAATATCTAGAGTCGTAAAGCTAGACGTTAGAGATAGGGTTATGAATGAGATGGAATAGACATAGAGATCATGTGTCCTGTTGGTTCTGCCTCTCTGGAGAACCTAATTCAAGGCAGAAGTGATACTTGACCCTCCGCACCTGCAGGAGCTGGGGACTCCATGAGCAGTGGTGCCCTGCCTCTTACTTCCCACCTGGGAACCAATGCTACAGCTTTCTGCCCATCCTGGATGGTACAAAGAAAAAGAATAGAAGTCACAGCTGGTCCAGGCCCATGTGGCCCTCCAGAGAGCATCGCTTCCTTGCTGAGGGCCATTCAGGGGATGCCAAAGGAAGACCAGGCTCAGGTCAAGGCAGATGTAGCAGCATCTAGGTGGACCGATGGTCTTTTGGTCATCTAAAAGGATTCCAAGAAAAAATTGTGATGTCTGAATATGTCCCCTACTGTTTATCTTAGAAACTTCATCCCCAGTGTCATATAGTGATGGTATTTGGAAGTAGAATTCTTGGAAGATATTTGTGGTTTGCTGATGTCACCAGGACATGGTGACATTATCAGTGATGGCATTAATAACTTCATAATAAGAGCAAGAAATCCCTGCTGTCTTTCCAGATGATACCTCCTATTATGTAATGGCACGATGATGTCATCACAGTGATGTCATATGATGGTTTTACCAGACACCAGCCCCTTTGATATTCTACTTCCCAGCTTTATAAATTGTGAGAAATAAATTTCCTTTCCTTATAAATTACCCAGCCTGGGGTATTCTGTCATAGCAGCAGAAAAAGACATGCTTTCCTACTCAGGGTGCCATCAACTTTGGGTTTACACACCACCGGGGGAGGAAAAGACCTGAACTTCCAGGGGAGCCCAAGATGGTAATGCTGCAACTTGTCTCCCTAGAGCTGGTCACCACTGGAAAGGGGCTTCATCTCTCAGCATGAAAGTGAGGTTACCTTTGAGGGCCTGAAGTCACCTCCCAGCAGCCAATGAAACGCTGGGCCTGGTGGTATGCGTCAGCACTGGGGAGACAGAGACAGGAGGGTTCCAAAGGCTTACTGGCTAGCTAGCCTAGCCAAGATGGTGAGCTCTGGGTTTAATGAAACCCACTAAATGAGAGGGACAGTAACTGAAGAGGACACCTAATATCAACCTCTGGCCTCCACATATACACACACATGCATGAGTGCACACACACACACACACACACACACACACACACACACACACACACACACCACATACACAGTATAAAAGATGCTAAACTGTAAGTCCTCAGTCAGAATGCTTATAAAATCTTCTTCGTCAGAAGTCCTTATCCTTTTAAATCTGAAGTCCATAAATTACAGGAGACCTTGTAGAATTGTGATGGCTTATATCGATTATCAACATGACAGTTTTGAACTATCCTAAAAGACAAAAATCTAGGGCATGCCGACGAGGGATTGTCTAGATTAGGTTAACTGAGGTAGGAAGACCCACTGTAACTGCAGGCAGCACCTTTCCACAGGCGGGGGGGCTTGGGGGTGAATAAAAAGAAGAGAGATGCCTGAGCAGCAGCATTCTCTCTCTCTCTCTCTCTCTCTCTCTCTCTCTCTCTCCTTCACTCTGTTCACAGTGTGACCAGCTGCCTCATGCTCCTGTCTCAGCATCTTCCCCACCATGACAGGCTGTAACCTTGAGCTGTGAGCTGAAACAAACCCTTCCTTCCTGAGGTAGCTTCTTGTCAGACACTTGGTCACAGCAATGAGAAAGTCACTGATATAAGGATTTGATTTCATTTGTGTACTTTTACGTGGATAGTAAACCAAATTCCAAAGGGCTGAATGCCTCTGGATTGATGTTACGAGACCATGTGGTATGGATTGTTCCCCAAGGCTTCCTGTGAAAATTCAGTCCCCACTGGGAAGTAAAATAATGTTTGAAACTTGATGCCACCCTGGTGTGGTACCTGAGGTGGTGCCCCTGGGAGGTGATTGGGGTTAAATGAGATCATCAAAGTAAAGTCCCCATAATTTAATGCTGGTGACTTTGAAGAGAGAGCACACACGTGCATGCGCACGCGTGCGCGCGCGCACACACACACACACACACACACACACACACACACTCTCAAGGAACTTCCTGCCTTTTGTCACATGGTGTTCTGCCAGCAGGAAGGCCACCAGCACATGCAGCTCCTAGACCTTGTATATATAGATCTGTGGCCAAAGCAAAACTCAATGTCTGCCCAGTCTATGGTGGCTCGATACCAGTAGCAGAGCACAGACCAACACAACCATCAAAAATGGCCACATGTCAATTACCATGTGTCTCGGAAATATGTCAGAAGGTTTGTTCATCCTTGTTGCAGAGAGGGCAGAAGACAGAGTTAAAAGACGTGTGCCTGCATGCTGACTGGGCCAGTTCCTCTGGCCATCTCCTTCACCTCTGAAATATGTGTGCTGTAAATTACAAGTCCATGTAGAAGGCTAATGCATCCTGCAACCCAATCCTAGTGTTACAGAATGAAGTTTCTTCTAAGTCTTTAATTATTCCATCAGCAGCCAGCAGTGTGTGTGTGTGTGTGTGTGTGTGTGTGTGTGTGTGTGTGCGCGCGCGCGTGTGTGGAGAGCTTGAAAGGTAACAGGAATCTAAATAAGAAACATAAGCACCATGAACATCCATGCCTTCCTGTGACACCACCTTCTCTGCCCACTGAGGACCTGTCACTTTGCATACACAGGAGATGCAGTGTTAGAAGTAGAAGACATTATCCATTATTTTGGGGGCCTCAAAGGAGAATGAATTCTAAACAGCAGGTGGGGGCAGAGGGGGTAGAAAGGAGAATCTATTGTCTCTTTTTCTCTGCAAAGAGCTTGATGACTTTTACATGGGCTGTTGATTCTGGCTCACAGCCTAAGGCATTGAGCATGTCAGAGACACTGAGGAGCGAGGAGAGCTCTATTAAACTGAGTCAAAGCCTATCAACAATACATCATCAAAACCAGCTTTCTAACCTAAGGCAGCTCCCACAGCAGGCTTGGGATGGAGCCACAGAACTCCTCATCTAAAATGCCTCATAGGTCCCTAGCTTCCAGCCAGAGGTGGGACAGACCAGTCACATGAGGCAGAAGAAAGCCTTAAGAGATCCTTAACTGGAAAGAAGTTGAGTGTTTTATTCCCCAACCTCCAGAATCTTCCAGGCTTTGCCAGTCAGGTAGGAGCAGGAACTTCTTTACATAGTGTTTAAATGCTCTTTCCAAACAAGGCAGATGAAATGGATGGAACTTGCTTGTCACAACGAATCTGCCCCTCTCAGTGTCGCCTTGAGTCTCCAGAAGCTAAGTTTCCAAAATGCTAACATAGATAAGGTCATTTTGGAATAACTTTTGTAATCTTCACAAACACCCCCAAAATAAAGGCTGAAGCATCTTTAGTCGGCACCAGGACCCCAGGACTCAGTGCTTTAGGCCAAGTGTGATTAGTTAATAACATTTTTTCGTCCATTCAAACTAGTTTAAACCATTTCTGATGTTATACCAAAATACTTAAAACTAGTTAATTTTAAAAATCACAGGAAGTTATTGTTCCCAGTTCTAGAAGCTGAGAAGGCCAAGATCAAGGTACCACCAGTCTTGGTGAGGGTCTTGTTGTTAAGCCATTACAGAAGGTGTCATCTCATTATGGAAGAGCAAACACAGGAAATGGGAGATGGGTGAAGGAGACAGGAAAGGAAAATGATGACAGAGGGGAAGTGGAGGGGGAGAGACAAACTCAACTTTTCATAAAGCACTGGTCCTGTCATCACAAGCCTAGTCTCATAGCTTGATTACTCCATTCCTGTGGGTGGAGCCTTCCCCACTGTCATGGTTTGATCCAGGTATTCCCCACAAACAAATGAATGTGTTCTGAGTAATCGATCCTCAGCTGATGGCAGTTTGGATTTTACAACCTCAGTGGAGCTGTGTTGTTGGGGGCAGGTTTATGGGGATTATAAGCCACCTTCCCCTTGCCAGTATTTGGCACACCTTCCTGCTACTGTTTCTAGTGCTGTGGTGGAGGTGATGTCCAGCCCTCTGCTCATGCCATCGTTTCCCTGCCAGGATGGAATCTCCCCTTGAGTCTGTAAGCCAAATAAACCCATTCCTCCACAAGCCGCTTTTGCTTGGGTTCTTTCTGCGCAGCAACTACAAAGCTGACTGTAACACCACCTAACCATCTCTTAGTATCATTTCAATGGCAATTAAATGCCAACCTGAGGAGGCTGGGGAGATGGCTTCATAGATAAAGTGCTTGCTGTGCAGGTATGATACCCTCCATCCACTGCTTGGGAAAAAGAGACAGCAGACTCCCCAGGGCAAGCTGGCTGGCTACACTATCCAAATCGGTGAGCTCTGGGTTCAAGTGAGAGACCTTGTCTTGATACATAAGGTAGAAGGCAATCAAGGAAAACACTGGATGCTACTTCTGACCCCCCCACATGTACATATGCACATGCATGCACCAACACATATATTGTGCCCCCTCACATACAAACATGCTTACATGCATACATGAATACACTCCACCCACACATGCACACACACATACACAAAAATCAACATGAGTTTTAAAGAGAACCAGCATTAAAAAAAATATTCTGGTAACTACACTGAAATAAAAATTCCCCATTAGTATGGAAATGCATGCATTAATTACAACAATGCAGTTGTTCCAGATATCTTTGTAAGTAATTTTTGAGGGGATGATTTATTTAAGGAACATCACAGGACTTTGCCAGCCCACCAGAAGTCTTCAACTAGGCAAACAAATTGGCCTACGAAAATTAAAATTTCAGGTCAAACTATCTGTTCAAGGCAATAGGGAACCAGTCAGTTGGAGATGTCTGGACTCTGAATCTGTCACCCAAGGGAAAGGCAAGAGATGACAGAAAGATTGCAAATAAACTTTGGTGGGATTTACCACGAGCACACAGCAGATCTTCCCTGGTTCTGAAAGACC
Organism: Zapus hudsonius; assembly: GCA_004024765.1. Taxonomy (NCBI): domain Eukaryota; kingdom Metazoa; phylum Chordata; class Mammalia; order Rodentia; family Dipodidae; genus Zapus; species Zapus hudsonius. The sequence goes on along the minus strand of PVHP010015948.1, from coordinate 13,974 downwards.
TGTGCAGAGATCTGGTGGTCTGAAAATACGTTCACAAAGTCTTCTGTATTCATACCCTTAGTGGAAGAGACTTTACTCTTCCCTTGGGATGGGCTCTACTTAATGGCTTACTTCTGATTAATTAAAAGAGGGAAACTGACCTGTGACCTAGGTATGTTACAGAGGCTTTATTTTTGCCCTCTCTTGAATCACTCACTTTGGGGAAAGCCAGAGACACATAAATGTTCTGCAGAGAAACTTACTGGAAAGGAGGCTTCTGACCAATAGCCAGGGAGGAAACAATCTCCCTCCAGGAGCTCACTGAGCAAGTCTGGAAGCTGACTTCCAGCACCAGGCCATCCTGAGGGTGGCCCCAGTGAACATCCAAAAGGAACTCCATGGGACTGTAGTTATCTCTTTCAGCTGGGCTACCCCCAAATCCTTCACCCACACAATTCAACTAAGATCAAAAATGTTCATTGTCTTCCATTAAACAACTGAGCTTAGAGCGGCTTCTTACATAGAAACACAAAACCAACAAAGATGTGGAGCTAAAGAGTATACCTCTGAAGTCTGTCCTGCCCGAGATGAAGACCTCAAGGCTGCAGACACAGCAATGGATCTGCCATGAGTCCACAGCAGCTACAGCTCGGTCCTCAACTCCACCCAGTTCTCAAGGCTCTGACCCTGTTTACTCTGGGTCCGTGGGTTACTTAGGGGGTTGCAGTGCGCATCAACTCCCCGTTCACCCACGGGAGCTGGGTGAGCAGCGGCTTGGAATAGCCATGAGCCGATGAGAGATGAGACTCTCGGGAGAATGCGGCAGTGGGCAGTTCTCATTTTATTGATAGATTGCAGCTGTTTATATAGGAAGCAAGATCTGTGGGCATCTCATGAGTTTGATTGGTAGGGGCCAGTATCCTAGTTTACATAGATAAATTGAGGGGGCTACGTGACTCTATACATGGATAGAATGGTGATGTTAACAGAGGAAATGAAACCTTTAGGTTTGTTATTTGCAGCTGGAATAAGTTAGGCTTTGATCTGCTTATCTTATCTTGGGGACAGCTGTGGCCTGCCTAGGGGCTTTGGAGTTTTCAGGATTGCTAAGATTTACAGGGGCCCCCGGACTTTGCCTCAACTTCCTTATCGGAAGGAGACTGTCCCAGAAGCCTGCCAGACTCAGCAAAACCCTACTTCCTCCATGCCTCATTCGCAGGGTACCACAGTTTACCTCTCACCCTCTTTTCCTAACAAGGAAAAAAACAAGACTGTTTTGGGGAGCAGACATCAACTAGAAAAACATAAAGAAATGATTATATATGCCCAGAATGAAGTCCATGTGACCAGGGATCAGTAGAGCAGTATCCAACAGAGGTAGAATGAGAGGCAAGTCGAAAGAGAGAGAGAGAGAGAGAGAGAGAGAGAGAGAGAGAGAGAGAGAGAGAGAGAGAGAGAGACTGAGAGAGGGAACATGAATTATAAGTTGAAGGGAGGAAATGGATAGACAAACAATGAAGAAATCTGACCAAGGAGTTAAATGCATAAGCAATAAAAGGGATGTCTTGAATTGAAAAAGTATAATATCTGAAGGTGAGACAATGGTGGGACGTTTAAGAGCAGACTGGACACAATAGAACAAAGTATTAGAGAACATGAGGAAAAGCTTATAGAAACCATCCAAATTTCAAGAGTGAGAAGAGTGGGCAAACAGCTAAGAACCTAAGTGACATATACTGGATGTTCACAAAATCCCCAACATTACCTATCTTGACAATATCTGAAAGGAGAATAAAGAGAAATTGGGCATAAGTGACTTTCAGAGATAATGGCCGAGAATTTTCCAGTGATGAAAATGGAAGGCAGATACTGCATTTCTGGGGTGATAGCAAAAGGGGAAGAGAGTGGGGGATGTGGAGAATTCTGATATGAAGGAATCAGGGGCCAAGAGAGGAGAGTGTGAGTAGTAATGTCTTCTCAATGGTAGATAGTTTACTGATCAGTTAAGAGAGGAAGGGTTTATTTGAGTTAACAGTCATGGAGGTGGGAAAGGCATGGGGGAAGCAGAGGAACTCAGCCAGGGCAGCGGGAGCACGAGACTGCTTGCTCACATCTGAGCGGTCAGGAAGCAGACAGGCAAATATTGGTGCTCAGTTCACTTTCTCCTTTTAATTCAGTCTGGGACCTCAGCCCATGAGATGTGCCACCACGTTCAGGGTGAGTCTTCTTCCTCAATTAAACCTCCCTGGAAACATCGTCACAGACTCACCCAGGGGTGTGTTTCCTAGGCAGTTCTAAATCTAATCAAGTTGAAAATGAATATTAAATTTCACAGTGGCTTTTGGAGAGTGATGGGCTTAAGGAAGTAGGTGGGAAACTTCTAGAAAGGGATAGGTTAGCCATTGCTAACAACTCACTAAGCTATCAACACTAAGGAATGAATAAATAAGAAATGTTGACTAGAAAGGAGACCTCAGCTGAAGCTATATAAAACAATTTTATGGTGAGAGGAACAAACCTCATTACCTTTCTTGAGTGGCATCCAGAGATTCAACCCCTTGATGAGAAACACAGACACATACATGTGTACACAGACACTCAGAGAACTTCATCAATGTCAGAAAAACCAAATCTGGTGGAGGCTAGGGAAAGAGTGGCTGAAATGGCTGGTCATCAGATCCAGGCCAAGTGGGGACAAGAGGAGGTTGACAGATGGAAATCTCAGGGGTCAGGCACCTGGTAGCTTGGATGAAGAACAGGCAGTCCATAGTGGACTTCAGAGGTTGTCACCATGATGAAGAACTGGCTTCTCTCTATGCAGTCTCTCCAGCTGGGCATGAGATATAGAAAAAGCCTTTAATGACACTTCCTAAAATGAAATGGAAAAGGAGGTTACTCACTCCAGAAAGATTACAAACAGCAAAAGGATGACAGCAACAGCTGCCTTCTAACCTGAATCTGAGGTAGACCCCAGGTCAGACCATCCTCTTTCCTCTTTGTTTCACTTATTCTCTTTGGATTCCTACCAAAAGAGCAGTATTTTATGAAATTTTTCAGTTAAGTCTTTATTTATTTATTTACAAGCAGAGGGACACACAGAGAAAGAGACCAAGAGAGAATAGGCATGCCAGGGCCTCTAGCTTCTACAAATGAGCCACTTTGTGCATCTGGCTTTATGTGGATACTAGGGAATCTAACTCAGGTCGTTAGGTTTTGCAAGCAAACACCTTAACCACTGAGCAATCTCTCCAGGCCTAGTTAAATCCTAATTTTTAAAAACCATTTTCATTCTCTAAGCTTCTTTGCTAACATGAAGCCATCTTTTAAAATTTCTACTCAACCTGATAGAAATAACATTTTTGAAAAGTCATTCTTTTATAAATAACTGCCCATGATTAAAAATAAAAATATACGAATAACATCTTTGAAAGTCACTCCTTTAAAAAGATGTGCCTATTTTCTTTGTGAGCCCCAGCTAAAAAGAGAACATATAAATTTATAGAACTTGAACTTCCCCAAAAGAAATCCACCTGGCTTTTGAAATTTGAGGTAGAAAACATCAGGTCAGAATGTTTCCAAAAAAAAAAACACCAGGTAAGTAAGAACATTCAAGTGAGCTTCTGTATAAAACATTCACACAGATGGAAGTGTTTTGAGAGATGGCTCAGGGGAACATGACTGAGAAAATACACCAGGGACAGTTTTGTAATGCTAGCAACCTCCCAGTTTTCCCTTCCACCACATCCTACCATGCCTTAATAATTACAAAGGGACGGGCTGATGAGATAGTTCAGTGGTTCAGGCACTTGCCTGCAAAGCCTAACCACCCTGGCTCAATTCCCCAGTCCCCATATACAGCCACTGGTGCATCCCTCTGGAGTTCATTTACAGAAGCTGGAGGCCCTGGCATGTCCATTCTCTGTCTCTCTTCTCTCTATCTCTTTCTGCTTGAAAATAAATAAATCAAATTTTAAAAATATAATTACAAAGGGGGTGTATCTGCCTAGTTTGGCATCTTGTGGGTCAAAGAAATCAGTAAATAATGGGTTATCACATGGAGGGTCAGGTGAAGGAAGGGACATTAAATGTACCTTTTGAAAGGGCTCTAGGGACTAAGGTATGGCTCAGCAGTAGAGTACATGCCCGGTATGCACAAATCCCTGAGTTGTATCCCAGCACCCCAAATTAAAGACAGCTCTGTAGTTCAGTCCTTAGACATAGAATATTTCCTTGTCCCCATGAAAACTTCATTCTTCCAACCCTCAGAAGTGGCACTGCTTTTTGTAAGAATTAATTAGTTTATTGCTTTTATGCTTCATTAAGCCAAATACTTAGAAGACACCTTCTACCTTTAAAACCAAGGGTTTGCAGGCTCACATAAGTTTCTGTTATGTTTCATTCTGCTATGCGCTTTAATTTCCCAAGGTCAGAAATGTTTTTAAAAAGAAAAAGTGACTCTTTTGTGTATAAGGAAAGTGCTAAAACCAGAAAGTGAGTAATTTTTCATAAGCTGAATTTCATTTGCAAGACATTGGCTGGAACTTCCAGGTTTTGAAGACAGTCACAAGCTTCCAGAAATAGCTCCTTAGAACAATAGCTAAGGGAAACCATGGTTAGTCTTATCAGCAGGAACCTGACCATCCTTAAGCACAGCATTTTATTTGGGCTGGATAGCACATTATTTTTCCTTGTAAGGTTGAGTTGTAGAACACAGTAAGTTCATTGTATAACAGTGACTTTGAACTTGGCACTGAGGAATAAAATGCCACAACACATTCAAAGGGACATCTATTAAGAACTAGCATGAAAACTGTCTAGTTTTGCAACAAAAGGATGGATGTAAACTTTTCCCGTGTGTGACCATCACCTGCATGTGGATAGGGATCACCTCCCTTTCCTCCCCTGAGCCATGGCCTTCGTTTGCTTCACCTCGGGGGCATCCCACATAAACTCTCTTCTCCACACTGAAAGGTCTCAATAAAATCGGTAAGTAAATCCCAGAAACCACCCTCGAAATTCCTGATACAAAGCTTATTTATGTTAGTCTTCCTAAACCCAGGGCTTCCACAGTAAGCTGTGCATTAAAAATTCCACAGCATCTAAGCTTACTCATAACACTGCATTGCAGGAAAGATTGTAGAGCCTGTAACCACAGCCCACCACATCTTGACAGACTGTGTCTATTTTAAGCAAGAAGGTCTTTACATTTTCTTTAAGATCATCCTCCCCTGCTCACTGCAGAGATAGCAGCATGAACTAAATATTGGATCTCGAATCTTTACATTTTATAAGCTACTACATTGCACACTCTTTAAAATCACTTTATTACACAGCTCTACAATTATTCACTAAGCCAGTCTTGTGTGAGTGCCCTGAGCCATAAGGTCCTACCTTTGCAAAGGTTGATTTTATTCTCTGATGAAAAATTCACAATGCAAGTCCTGGAGAACCTAATACAAAGGTCCTGGAAACATCTTAGACTAGAACACAAGCTTGAAACACATTGGAGACCTTTAGCCCAGTCTGTCTGGGACTAGAGGCGACATTCAGCATAGCTTAGAACTTGAACTCTGTGGTCTCAGAACTGGGTCTAATAACAAGAGTCAGTGTAAAAGTTAAGCTCCCAAGGGACCACTGGGCTGCCTGCTGAGACCCCCTCCCCTCCTGCACATTCTTCCTATAGCAAGGTGTTGGCTCTGCTCACTCCATGTTTGCCAAGAGCAGGGACTGAGCTTGCCCGTGCCTCCCTTCCTGCTTTTCCCATGGGTGGAGCTTCCAGCCTCTCTCCTCATGTCTGAGAAGATTTAGTCATCTTTCCAGACGAGTTCAGGGGCCATCCAACAGAAGGCCAAACCAATGGGATTTCATTAATATTTAGATTCAGTGACATCTCTTTAAGAAGTAGGGAGCTATGACTACCACTGCTGGGTGAGACATTGCTGGATGCCAATACTTTTAAAAGTGTGAAAAGGCAGACAGCTTAATTGTCTTTAAATAGGTTCTCAGAGATCCAGCCATTTCAACAACACCTAGAAGACATTGAGTTAAGTGAGAAAAGCCAGGCAGAGGTATTAGCTTTCCATTTCAGTGTGTGTGTGTGTGTGTGTGTGTGTGTGTGTGTGTGTGTGTGTGTGTGTGTGTGTGTAATACTTAGCGTATGCTAAAGACAAGTTTATAGCTTTGGTGGTCCCAATCCCTAATCCAATGGCTCCCTTGCTTTGGGGCCCAGCCTGGTCTAGCCAGCTTGGACAAGATCAAAGTTGTATATCAAGAGGAAACCCAACCTCAAAGCTCAGCTTTCTGGAAGAGCCAGAAGCAATGGAGGAAACAGATTGTGCCAGTCAGGTTCCAAACAAGTCCACATTTTCCACTTTGGGACCTTTTTATTTATATCATACCTGTCTTTGTTTGGGCCTTAGGACCAGGAAATGACCTGGAGGTGACAGGATCGACATAGGGTATGGTCAGCCTTTTCAGCTGGGCCCTGCCTCTGTGTACTGAAAATCTATGTGAACCTGTCAGTGCCTTCTCAGATACAAAGGCCCATTAACCCCTGACCACTGGGGAACTGTCCTGGGGTCCAGGTACTTGACTAATCTTTCCAGGTTTGTCCCTGTGGATCTCCTTTTGGAGCCAGAGGACAGTTGTGTCTGAACACATCTGACAGGCCACTAACCATGGTCAGGCAGCCACAGCTTGCAGAACAAAGTGGCACATTTAATATTAATAGACTTTCTGATTACATCATTGGATGCGTAATGACCTACTACAGATAATCTTCGGTACTTTTAATAAATCAGATTAGCTGTGCTCCATTGGTTTTTAGCCTATTCTTTCTGGGAAGTATTTTTATAGACTCATTAGTCAATGACCCAGTCTTGGTGGAGGTAATGTGTTTTCAGAATATCTCACTTTTAGGCCTGAGGCAAAACCCTGTTGCTGAAGAAACCACAGAAAGCCATCAATCAGCATTGAGAGACCCTTTGAGGTCCAGAATGGTATCCAGCTCCCAGATGGTAGTTAGGGCAGTGCTGGAAGGCACTGCACAAGCTGCCAGGGGAAGCTGGTGAACGACAGCTGGAGCAAACAGAGACCACTGGCATGAAACACAGTCTGCTGCCATGAGTAGGCTGACCACACCTACTGGGAGAGAACAGCGAACCAAGAAAAGAGCACTTGTGCAATGGAGGAGCCAAAGCCTGGGGGAGGCAATCAATAGCTTTTAAATTCGGCCAAATATTCCACTCAGTGAGGGGGAGCCCTTAACTGGAACTGGGGACTTAGGATGAAATGCACTGGGAGCCAGACTCTTGGGCCCCCAATGAGAGATGCACTATGCAAGCGATTGATGGAGAGGCTACTAAAAATGGAATCTAGCTAATGCAGAAATATGTATCTCAGTTAACCTATACTGATCTCACTCTCTGGTGGAGATTCTGTTTGTATATTTCAGAATGCAGCAAGAGAGCTGTGGTTTATCCAACCCTACCAACAAACTGCAGGCCAATCAATAGCTGACATCCTGATAAGAGATGAGCCATCCCAGATATACCGTGGAGGATCCATATGGAACACTGTAGAAAATGATAGGATGAACAAGTGACCCATAGCCTCAGCCAATCAGTCAACTCAGGATAAGCCAGTGAGACAGACACCAATGATTTTTGACACAACCTAAAGCAGAAGTATAGAGACCCCTAAGTCCTCAACAATAAAACAGCCTTAATACTCACCTACTAAGACTCAGGGAACTGAGTGGAAGAGGGGGCAGAAAGATTGTGAGAGCCTTGGTGGGGGAGAATATCCAGAGACATGGCCCCCCTCAGTAACAACACACTAGGGCTGATGAAACTGGCCTGACTCCTAGGCTATCCATGGTCCCCAGCCCCAAGGACTAATCCAGACTGCCCACAGAGGAGAATATCCAGCTGATTGGGGATGGGGAAGAGGGGCATTGGGGAACTGGGGATAACAACTCATTGTTTGCCCATTAAATAATGTAACTCATTATGGACAATAAAAAAAAGAAAAAAAAAGAATATCTCACTTTTGACAACATAAGAGAGTTCCCTGTAGCTGCTGAAACAGATTAACCTCCTGTGGTAGTTTGAATGGATATCCCCCAATAGATCCAAAAGTTTATTAAAGCTTGTGAATTGTCTCCAGCCTTCTGGATGGAGGAGGTGTCACCTTGGCCTGGCCTCCTGGGGTCCATCCCTAAGATATTTCTAAAGTGGATGTGAAATTCCAGTGATACATATGCAAAGAGCAGTCAGAGCTAAAGTCTGGCAGTCCTGCTGTTAGTTAGTTGGAGTATACTTGCTTGAGTTGCTGGTGCTGGGTCTCTCTCTCGGTCTCTCTCTGCTTGGATCTGTGAAGGGGAGCCAACCTCTTTTGCCACTCTGAAACTTCTCCTGGATCTGTTACTTTAATACTTTCCTCCCCAAACTGTGCCTGGTTTGGAGATTCATCCCAGCAGCGTGTGGCTGACTACAACACCTCCCAAGTGAAGACAACAATATGTGATAGTTCTGGAGACACATCAGCATGACTGTGCTCTCTCTGAAGGTTTTAGGGAGAGTCCATCCCTGGCCTCTTCTTGTTTCTGTTGACTTTTAGCTTATCATCACATCCCTCCACTGCCTCTCTGATTGTCCAGCCTCCTCCTATTCTGGACTATATAATATCCTTCTAATAGTTTGTTGTGGTTAAAATGTAGACTGTTCCCCATGGGCTCGTGTGTTTGAACACTGTTTGGGAAGATTGTAGAGATAGAACCTTACTGGAGGAAGTGGGTTACTGGGGGACGTCCTTAAGGTTTTATAACTCAGCCTCACTTCCTGTTTCTCTCTACTTCCTGACTGCAATGTGACAAACTGGCTTCCTGCTCCTGCCACCTTGCCTTTCCCACCCTGAATAAATGTATTCCTTCAAAACTGTAAGCCAAAATGAACTCCTTCCCTTTTTTTATATCTTTATTACCCCCATCCTAAGGCCCATAAATCCTCCCAGCCACATGCCACCCAGTGCACTCTCCTGTTGCCAGGATCATAGCGTTCCTGAACCCTGAGGTCTCATCCTCTCAAGGTTCTGCATTCTGAAAAAAGCCTGTGCTTTGCTATGCAAATTCCTATTTCTTTATTCCAAACTCAGAACTTTTTCTTTAGAATAATTAATACATGGCTTAAATATGAAATAATCCCACAGGTTCGTGTTTGAAAGACTGGCCCTTAGCTGTTGGCACTATTTTGGAAGGGTGTAAATACTTCAAGAGATGGAGCCTTACTAGAAAAAGTAGGTCATTGAGGGGAAGGTGTCCTTGAGATTTATGCTTGTCACACTCCCTGATTCCTCTCCGCTAAGAAGGGACAAACACCTTCTCCCACATCCTCTTGCATCCATGATGTTCTGTTGAAGTCCACAAGACCAAGCACTCTTGAACTTAACCCTCTAAAACCATGAGCCAAAATCCACTCTTCCTCCCTTAGAGTTGCTTCACTCAGATAGTCCATCATGGCAATGTGAAAGGTGACGGAACTATTCCCTCTGTTCCATTCTTATCAGAACTGGACTTAAAGCTCTGGGTAATCTAGGGATCATCATCTTCAGATCCTTATGGCAATTATATCTACAAAGATCCTGTTCCACTGATGATCGTGCTCCCAAGGGTTGGGGATTAGAAGGTGGGATACAGCTTTGTAGTGATGACCTATCTAGGTTTTTCCTGGGATAGAGAGGTTTTTAGGATATATGATTTTTACAATCAACATAGAACCTGGTTGGATACCCTAAATCTGAGAAGCAGATTCCAAGAGAATGGTACCCTCGGGCACTGTGAGGCAGTAGTCCCCTGCCCAGCAGCAGTGGCATCACCTGGGAATTTTCTAGAAATACAAAACCTCAAGAGTTGTCCAGACCTTTTGTGCAAGTGACCCTGAGGATGAGCCCCCAAGATCAATGTCTGCCTGTGATTTCTAACATACACTAAAATTAGATAGCCGCTGAGAGGAAGACCTGAAATTTGGCCAAACAAGGACAAAAGAGCAAAGAAAAAAATTTACCCCAGTCCTTGGGCCTGGAAGAACATTAGAATCACGAGAAGCTTTGTGAAAACACCAATGCCCAAGACCCATAATCAGGCTGAATTGGGTTGGGAGGAGTCCAACAGGAGTGCGCTTATAAAGCACCCCAGGTGATTACAGTGTGAGTCAGGTCCAAGAAGAACCAAGCCTCAGGCTTCAGCCAGGGCAGCATAATGAGTAGGTGAGCCCCAGTGGGTTCAGGGGAGGTTGGCCTGCCCCCTGGGCTCTGAGCAGTAGAGTTAGCACCAGGCTTTTGTTTTGAACTTATAGAGAATGCAAGACTCCAAAAACCAACCACAAAAGGTAATTTCATGGTAATTTGGGAAACAGAAGTGTGTGAATAGCTCAGGGGTATAAAAAGGTACCAAATTAATATAGAGACAGGAACAGATTTCCTGTGGAAGAAGGGAGAAATATCAGAGCCTTCTGCTGCAGTGATGGGCAGTTCTCCACCCTTGGTGACTTCAGCTCAGGTTGATAGGGGCTACCACACACACTCAGCCATGTGTGGGGGCCACAGAAGCAGTGTTTCAACTTCTTTTTGCCCCCCCCACTGTTTAGCTGGGTCCAGTATTCACTGTGGAGAGGTGACTGAGAGATGAGACAGAGAGACCAAAGCCAGCAAACACAGTGTTATTACTCACAGTTACCAAGAGAAGGGAATACCAGACAGAGCCCGAGGAGTAGGTACCAGGCCAGGGCAGGAGGCAGGGAGGGAGGGAAGGAGGGCAAAGATGCTCAGAGCCTCCACTGCGGCTTCTGTGGTTCTATGGTGTGTGTGTGTGTGTGTGTGTGTGTGTGCTGTATGCACATGTAGGTACCCTTGAGACACCCCATGAGCTCTCCTGCTATAGAGTATACTCTCCTGTGGTGGCCAAGCAGAAAGTCTGGTGTCTGTTCCATCACTCTGGTTTCAGCTGGTGTCTCTTATGGACCCCAGAGCTTGTCATTTGTTTCATGAGCTCCAGTGATTCCCAGGTCTCTGGCCTCCTACAGGACTGGGATTACAGGCCCATGTGGCCACATTTAGCAGCTTGACATGGATCATGGGATTCAAGCTCTAGGCCTTCATGCTTTCACAAGAAGCACACTTAAACACTGAGCAATATCTCCAGGCTTCAATTTGTATTTTTCTTTATTCAAGGTCTTATGTATTCCCGGTGAGCTTTGAGCTGACTATGCAGTCTAGGATGACCTTGAACTTCTGATCCTCCTGCCTGCACTTCCCAACTGCTGGGATTACAGGCATGGACCAGCACACCTGGTTTGATGTGGTGCTGAGGATCAAACTGAGGACTTTGTGCTTGCTAGGTGTGGTGGTTTGATTCAGGTGTCCCCATAAACTCATGTGTTCTGAATGCTAGGTCACCACCTGATGGCAGTTTGGGAATTGGAACCTCCTGGAGGTACTGTGTAGTTGGGTACAGACTTATGGGTATTACAGCCAGCTTCCCCTTGCCAATGTTTGGCACACTCTCCTGCTGCTGTTATCCACCTGAGGTTGTCCAGGAGGTGATGTCGAGGCTCTCTCTGCTCATACCATCATGGAGCTTCATGCCATCATGGAGCTTCATGCCATCATGGAGCTTCCCCTCTGTAAGCCAAAACAAACCATTTCCTCCTACAAGCTGCATTTGGTCAGTGCTTTCTACCAGCAAGGAGAAGCTCACTGCAACACTATGTGACCACTCTGCAAACTGACCTCCATCCCCCTCCCCACCATAGACAGTCTTGAATGCATTGCACTTTAAGGGTGAAATAACAGCAGAGGGTCAGACATTGGGGAGAAACACAGCTCCATGGGCTTCTTGGCTTCTGCTCTCCCGACATTTAGGAAGTGATCAGCCTAATCTGTGAAGGGCAAGTGTGCACATTGCAACATGTTCAGCGAAATCCCAGGCCTCAACCACCCGGAGCCCATATACCCAACCCGAGCCGTGAGCCAAAAATAGTTCTTGGTATCACAAGCTATTCCTTGAGTGTTAACTATCTGCACAAGCTCTCCTACCCAGCTGAGGATCACTTGTCTGGAATAAAAAGGAAGATATATTCTAAAGCAAAGAAATAGAAAAACAGAATGCAGGACTAACAATAGTTCTTTGGAGGAAAGCTGTAATCATTATCCTGGAAGATAGGTCAAGTAAATTGTGTCTTCATAAAAGAAGAACATATGAGACCAGCCTGAGATATAGAGGGAGTTCCTTTTAGCCTGGGTTACAGTGAGAATCTGCCTTGAAGGAAAAATAAAAAAGAAAAGGAAGAAGGAGGAGGAAGAAGAGGAGAAAAAGGAAATTGTGGTAATGATTACAAACAATGATATTCAGGCAACAACAAAAATAAAGTAGAAAGAAGAAGCCAAAGTGTGGGGTCCAAGTGAAAGTACAGAAGAAGTAGTAAAAGGAGGGACTGAAAATGTCGTCAAGTCATTAAGGCAAAGAGATAGAAAAATGAAAAATGGGAAAGAAAAATTACAAAGTGAAAGACGGTTCCAAGAAGCTGACATCCACATAATAGATGTTCTAGAAAGTGAGCTCTGAAAAAAAAAGAAAAAGAAAAAATTACCCAATAAGCAATTTAGGAAATTTTCCTGGAATGAAAGGGCATGAAACTCTAGTGGAAAGTTTTCTCTAAATTTCCAGCACAGGTGGATGGAAGATACTAACCTTGATTCTATCAAATGTAACATAATAAAGAAAACACCTGCCAACATCTGGAGACGCAAAACCAACCATTATAGCAAGGACTAGGAGCCATGGGAACTCCAGATATTGCTTACATGTGTTTGGTTCTTCCTTATCAGCTCAAATGTACACTTACCACATGACTCAGCAATCCCACTCAGAGAGAAGAAACACAAGAAAAACAGAAGCAGGAGACTTAAATGAAAATACTTGTTGCAGAATTATTGGTCCCCCAAACAGATGCAAAACAGTTTCCTATCACTTGAAGAGACACATTGCAGTCTATCCATAATAAGAGATTACACAGCCATAAGAGGTTATGAAGTATCAATATCTGGAACAGTGGGACTCTCAGGGGCCATGTGAGAACAAGAGCATGGAAATCTACTGGATGATTTCACTTGTACAAAATTCTAAAAAAGGCAAAACTAAATTTTGAAAAGGGCAAAACTATCATGAGACAAAGGAAAGAAGTGGTTACCTGAGGCTCTATAGCTAGACATTTTACTTGTGTATATTTGTGTGATGTGTATGCATGTCCATATGTGTGTGGGTGTTTGAGTATGTACTGGTGTGCATGCATGTGTATCTGTTTGCATGTGGAGACCAGAGGTCAGCACCAAATGTCTCCTACAAGTATTCTCTACCTTATTTATTGAGACAGGATTTCTCAGTGAACACAGAGCTCACCAATTTGGTGAGTCTAGCTAGCCAGCTTCCCCTGGGAATCCACCTGTCTCTGTCTCCCTAGCACTGGGATTACAGGTGTACCACCATGTCCAAAATTTACATGGGTTCTGGGGATCTGAACTGAAGTATGCTTGCATAGGAAGCCCTTTATTGACTAAGCCAGCCCCCCAGCCCTTGAAGAAGTATTTTTAAATATTTTCATTTATTTTATTTGAGAGAGAGAGAGAGGGAGAGGGAGAGAGAGAGAGAATGTATATGAGCATTCCAGGGCCTCCTGCCTCTGTAAACAAACTTCAAACACATGTGCCATGTGCATCTGGCCTTACATGGGAACTAGAGAACCAAGCCCAGGCCATTAGGCTTTGTAAGCAAGTGCCTTTAACCATTGAGCAATCTTTCCAGACCCTTGAAGAAGTATTTTAAGGGAATAGACCTGTCCTATATCGTGATAATAAGGGTGATTACACAACTCTGTACTCAAAATCATAAAGCTGTATATCTTCTAAATGAGTGAACATTATTATCTATTGTTGCAGTCAGCT
>PVHP010015947.1:0-36623 GCA_004024765.1 Zapus hudsonius | reverse complement strand
CCTAGCAGTGTCCTCTGGGGATACTTTGGTGACAGTACAGTTGACATTATCAGCAGTTTGTTTCCATTAAAGCCATGGAGTTACTATATTTTGCTTGTCTGAGAGAGGGTGTCTCCATGCAGTCCAGGTGTGGCATGGAACTTTCTAGGTAGCCCAGGCTGGCCTGGAAGTTATAGTCCTCATACTTCAGAATACTGAAAGCTGGGATTAGGGGCATGTGTAACCACATGCAGCTAAACTATTTTATTTCAAAGAAAACCAAGCCAACCACCTTCAAAGAAACACAATTGGGCTGGTTCCTCCAAGCCTACCACAAAACCCCAGCGTGAGGCCGCACTCAGTGACCTCAGCCAACAGCCTCCAAGGTGTGCTTTTTAGAAAAGCCTTAGATGGTCTCTGAATTGAGACTCCATAGAGGCAGGATCAGCTTGGCCCATCTTTAAAAATAAAATTGAGCCGGGCATGGTGGCACATACCTTTAGTTCCAGCACTTGGGAGGCAGAGGCCTGAGACTACATAGTGAATTCCAGGTCAGCCTGGGTTGGAGTGAGACCCTACCTTGGAAAACAAAAAAAAAATGTTTTTTATTTGAGAAAGAGAGAGACATAAAGAAGAGAGACAGAGAGAATGGACGCACCAGGGCCTCTAGCAACTGCAAACAAACTCCAGATGCATGCAACACTTTGTGCATCTGGCTTTATGTGGGTACTGGGGAATCGAACCTGGGTCATTGGGCTTTGCAGGCAAGCACCTTAACCATAGAATCATCTCCCCAGCCCATATTTTTGAAGAAAAAAGCAAGAAAGCACATGTATAAGCCTGTGGGAGTTTCCATATCCGTTCTGAGATTCCTCCTTGTCCTCTGTCTCACCAGCATGGGGGGGTGGCCACTCTCCTTGGTGTCCTGGGAGGGTCCCAGGGAAACCTCCATCATGGCGGTCCTCTGTCTTGCTCTGTTAGTGCTGCAGCAGTCTGACTGGGCTGCACCCCCTGAAAAGGGATACTGGCTGTCACTTATGGTCACTGGGTCTTTGTTGGTTTTGTTTTGATTTTTAAAAAATATTTTTATTGCCAGCTGTGGTGTCACACACTTTTAATCCCAGCATTCATGAGTTTGAGACCATCCTGAGACTACATAGTGAGCTGAGTCAGCTCACTAAGTCAGCTGAGGCTCGAGCAAAACCCTACATGGAAAAAACAAAAAGAAAAAATTATTTACAAGCAGAGATAGAAGAGAGACAGACAGAATGGGAAGGCCAGGGCCTCCAGCCACTGCAAATGAACTTCAGATGCAGGCGCCGCCCTGTGCACCTGGCTTCATGTGGGTACTGGGGAAATTGAACCTGGTTTTGTTGGGCTTTGCAGGCATGCGCCTTAACCACTGAGTCATCGCTCTAGACCCTTGCTTTGATTTTAAAAAATTATTTATTTGAGAGAGGAAGAGATAGAGAGAGAATGGGCATGTCAGGGCCTCCTGCTGCTGCAAATGAGCTCCAGACATTTGTGCCACTTTGTGCATCTGGCTTTATGTGGGTCCTGGGGAATCAAACCCAGGCCATCAGGCTTTGTAAGCAAGTGCCTTTAATGCTGAGCTATCTCTCCGGCCTTCATTTTGATTTTTGAGACAGAGTCTCATTCTGCAGCCCAGGCTGGCCTTAAATTCATGATGGTCCTCCTGTCTCAGCCTCCTAAGAGGTGGGATGATGGTGTGAACCATCACAATTTGTGGAGAAAGAAAGGGCTGAGGAGGAGGTGGGCAGTTTATATATGCCCAGGCACTTAAGTGTGAGTGACTGACAGACCACCAGATTCAAAGTGATTTATTTTCCTTTTATTTTTGAAACCAGGTCTTAAGTAGCCCAGGCTGATTTTAAACTCTACGTAGCCAAGGATGACCCTGAACTTCTGATCCTTCTGCTTCTACCTCCTGAGTGCTGGGATTATAGACCTGTGTAATCACATCTGGTTTCAAAGGACCAGACTACACTTTTTGGGGGGAGAGAAGGGGAGATAATTGAACCTAGTTCTTTGTGCATGCTAGGCAAACACAACCATGTCCCCAGGCCAGCCCACCAGATCCAACACAGGGATCTTCATATATTTGTTAGAGACTAATGACAGCCACTCACTGCTAATGGCTCAGCTCATCTCGGTTCCAGGAGAGCCGCTGGGAACATTCAACACCAGAGCTGTCTTAGGAAGGAAATGTGTGCCGTTAGGAACTCTTATTAAGGACATTTTAAGCACAAAAATTTTATTGAACCCAACCCAGTGGGAAACAGAAAATGATTTGTTAGATGGTCAATGGGGAAGGGTTTATTCTAGCCGCTGGTAGAATAAACAGTGACTGGTTTCTGCCAACCTTTATAGAAATAACGTTTTTAAGTTTTAAATGTGAGCTGTAAACCAAAGCTACTTCAGTTTAAAAAAAAAAATCAATACTTAAACTGTGGGGAGAAAGTGGACTGGTGCCAGAGAAAACATTCTCATTTAATAGTGTTTGAACATGGGTCTGCAGTGAAGTTTGTAGCGAGGCTCTGAGAAGAAACCATAACTAACCTTTCATAGTAGCTGTCTGAACTCTTGATCGGCTGCCATCCCCCAAACAGCGACTTCTTTTTTCTGGTGACTCCAGGCTTGAATGACCTAGTGTGGAGAGTCTAAACTGTGTACAAATGGGTGGTGGTGGTGGGGGGACCTTAAGTGAGCCAGAGCCAAAGGTTTTTATGTTTTAGTCTTCCTGTAGCTACAGCCAGAGGCAAGGGGGGTCCCCACATCTGTGTCTGTGGTGTGTCCCTGCAAGAGAAGACACCAGGCAGGTCAGCCCCACTTTACCTGGACTGACCCACTCACACCCCACAAATAAGAGCTAAAAGCAGGGGGCTGGCCATGGTGGTGCATGCCTTTAATCCCAGTGGTAGGAGGATCGACGTGAGTTTGAGGCCAGCCTGGGTCTAAATAGTGAATTCCAGGTCAGCTTGGGCTAGAGTGAGACCCTACCTTGAAAGGAAAAACAAACAAACAAACAAAACAACAACAACAAAAACAGGAGAAAACCAAGAGTCAGATGCATAAGGGTTGTATCCCAGTAGGCACATGAGTACGTGTAGCCTAGCGTCTAACACCTTCTGCCACAATTAACTGGTTTGGCAGCTTGAACTTTGGCCCAATGTCTTCTGGAAGCTGGTAGGGTGCCTCGATTTACAAAATAAATAAATAAACAAACAAATAAATAATGGACACCAGCTCTGGTGATTGTACATGTCTGCAATCCAGGCTGAGGTAAGGGGATGGTAAATTCAAGCCTAATGTAGATTTGCTTAGTAAATACCAAGCTGGCCTGGGGTACATGGTAGTAGTCTGTCTCAGGAAGAAAAATAAACAAACAAACAAAAACAACAGCAAAAAAGGAAGGAATTAATCAACATGACTGATAAATGCAAAATAGAGAATTTTATTTCCCCATAAGGATGGTGGTCAGTATGTAGGGTGGTATGTATGAAGATTTCTGTCTCGGAGGAAATAAGAACTTAGAAAATAGTTGAAAACAGGAGCTTTAAAAATAGAAAGCCACTTTGGATGTTTTATTTTGCAAGTGCCCCCCTTCTTTTCTGCCCTCTGGATGGCACTGACCACACCAGTAGTCATTCCAGGACACTGATGCTATGAGCTGTTTTCTCAGGTCTCTGAAATTTCTGACATTGAACTAACAAGGCAGAATCCTTACACCCAGGTCTCCTGGTTCTCCCGAAGCCTGGGGTTAGCCGGGATTGGGTGAGGCAGGAGAAGGCCTCTTCCTTCCTCTGGGAAGAATTTCAGAGGCGATCTGGGTCCCAGGAGGAAAACTGTTTGAAATAGATTTGTTTCAAACAAGGATGCAGGGTCTCTTTGGACACAACTGGTTCATGCGTGTCACTGAAGGGCAAGTGAGGGGAAAGAAAGGAAACCAGCAGGTGTCGAGGGTGAGGAACCAGCCAGCAGAAAAACACTGGAGTGGGTTGGAGAGATGGGTTAGGGGTAAAGGCACTTGCTTTTAAAGCCTGATGGCCTAGGTTTGATTCCCCAGTACCCATGTAAGGCCAGATGCACAAAATGGCTCTTGTGTCTGGAGTTTGTTTGCAGGGGCAAGAGGCTCTGGTGTGCCCATATTCTCTCACTGTCTCTCTCCCTCTCTCTGTTTCTGTCTTTCTCTCATAGATAAATAAATAGTATTTTAAAAACATAAAACAATACATTAGAAAAATATGGAGTTAGCCTGAAATCCCAGCACTCTAGAAGGCTGTCAGGAGGATTTCAGTTTAAAACATCCTAGGCTATGAAGCAAGACCTTATCTCAAGATAAAAACAAAAAATAGGGTTGGGGAGGGCTGGAGAGATGGCTTAGTGGTTAAGGCATCTGCCTGCAAAGTAAAAGGACCCAAGTTCAGTTCCCCAGTACCCATGTAAAGCCAGATGCACAAGGGGCGCATGTGTCTGGAGTTTGTTTGCAGTGGCTGGAGGCCCTGGTTCTCTCTCTCTCTCTCTCTCTCTCTCTCTCTCTCTCTCTCTCTCTCTCTCTCATCTCTCTCAAATAAGTAGATAAAATATTAAAAACAATAGGGCTGGGGAAATTTCTCAGTGGTTAAAGGCACTTGCTGGCAAAGCCTAATGTCCCAGGTTCAATTCCCCAGTACCCACGTAAAACCAGATGAACAAAGTGCCACACACATCTGGAGTTTGTTTGTAGTGGCTCTAGCCTCTAAGCCCTGGCATGCAATTCTCCCTTTCTTCTCTATTTGGAAAGAAATTAAAAGCAATCTTTAAAAATAAATTTAATTCAAGGCCACCAAGAGGCTACATAATGAATTCCAGTTTAGCCTGCACTGGAGCGAGACCCTACCTTAAAATAAACAAAAAAAATTTTTTTAAATTAAAAAAGATGGGAGGCAGAAGTAGGAGGATCATTATGAATTCAAGGCCACCGTGAGACTACATAGTGAATTCCAGGTCAGCTTGGCTATATATATAAAAAATTTTAAAGCAAAAACAAAAATACCCTCAAAACTAAAAATACCCAAGCCAACCAACCAAACAAAAAGTCCAGTAGAGAAATCCATGTAATAGAGAAGTGAAAGACCTTTCTACATTTATTAAGATGATCAAATTGACAGAGCTAAAAGCAGGGGGCTGGGCGTGGTGGTGCATGCCTTTAATCCCAGCACTCAGGAGGCAGAGGTAGGAGGATTGCTGTGAGTTCAAGGCCACCCTGAGACTACATAGTGAATCAGGTCAGCCTGAGCTAGAGCAAGACCCTACCTTAAACAAACAAACAAACAAAAAATCAAATGAAACTGGGGAGATGGCTCAGGGCAGTACAACATTTGCTTTACAAGCATGAGGAACTGAGTTCAGAATCCCAAAACCCACATACAGCTTGACATAGCAGTATGTACCTGTAATCCAATACTCCTATGGCAAGATGGAGGTGGAGACAGAATCCCTCAGAAGTTCAAGGACTGGCTAGCCTGGTGCACACAGTGGTATAAACAACAGAAAGACCCTGCTTCAAACACGATGAAAGGCAAGGATCAACACTCAAGGTTGTAGTCTTACCTCTCCACACACACATACACACACTCAACACATACATACAAAGATAAAAAAGAAAATCATGTGATTTCCTGTCTCTGAGTCTCTTTCTATACTGTATTACATTTATAGATTTGTGGATGTTGAACCATCCTTGCATCTTTGGAATGAACATGATCATGGTATATGACTGCTTCCATATGTTGCTGAATTCAGTTTGTAAAGATGTTTGTGTCTATGTTCATCTGGGAAACTGATCTATAGTTTGGTTGTTTTGTCTTTATCAGGTTTTAACATCAGGGTAATACTGGCTTCACAGACAGAGTTTGGTAATCCTCCTTCCCTTTCCATTTTATGCAACAGTTTGAAGAACACACGTTTGGACAGTGGCCACATCCGTCCCCGGGACCAGAGCTCATCTTAATGTTGGGTTCATTGGCAGCTCTCCACGAGTCTTGGTGGTTTTCTCAGTCCTGTTCACACCTCCATCTAATCCTGTTTACTTATCGACCATGCATGTGTGTGGGGGTGATAAGTGAATGTGTGTTCATTCACACGTGTGTAGTTGAAGTAAAAGCCAGAGGTTCACATTGGATATCTTTCTTTTTTATTTTTATTTTCTTTTATGAGAGAGAGAGAGAGAGAGAGAGAGAGAGAGAGAGAGAGAGAGAGAACATGGGTGCGCCAGAGCCTCCAGCCACTGCAAATGAATTCCAGACACATGCGCCACCTTGTGCATCTGGCTTTATGTAGGTACTGGGGAGTTGAACTCAGGTCCTTCTGCTTTGTAGGCAAGTGCCTTAACCACTGAGAAATCTCTCCAGCCCTGGATATCTTTCTTGATTGCTCTCCATCTCATCTATTATTTACTTGTTTTTGGTTTGTTTTTGTTTTTCGAGGTAGGGTCTCACTCTAGTCCAGGCTGACCTGGAATTCACTATGTGGTCTCAGGGTGTCCTTGAACTCATAGCGATCCTCCTACCTCTGCCTCCCAAGTGCTGGGATTAAAGACATGTGCCACCACGCCCAGCTTATTATTTACTTATTTTTAAATATTTATTTTTTAATCAAATATTTTATTTATTCATTTTCAAGCAGAGAGAGAGAGACAGAGAGAGAGAGAGAGACAGACAGACAGAGAAAGAGAGAGAGAGAGAGAGCACCAGGGCCACCACCTTGTGGGTCTGGCTTATGTGGGTCCTGGGGAATTGAACTGGGGGCCTTAGACACTGGAGCCAAGTGCCTTAACCGCTGAGCCATTTCTCCAGCCCTTTAAATATTTATTGAGTTACTCATTTGCAAGGAGAGTATGGGTATGCCAGGGCCTCCTGACACTGCATACGAACTCCAGATGCATGCAATATTTTGTGCATCTGGCTTTACGTGGGTACTGGGGAATCAAACCCAGGCCATCAGACTTTGCAAGCAAGCATTTTAACCCCTGAGTCATCTCTCCAGCCCTCCGCCTCATTTATTGAGTCTCTCATTTGAACTTTAAGCTTGCCAATTCAGCTAGCCTAACCAGCCAGCTTGCCTTGAGGATCCCGTCTCTGCCTCCTAGGAGCTAGGATTATAGGTGAGGCACCATGCCCACCTGGCATTTACATGTGTGCTGGGGTGCATGGCAAGAGGTTTATTCACTGCCCCTCTTTCATGATACCTTGAGGGTCTCTAGGTTGCCTGGTTGCAGCCTTTCTCAGGCTTTACCATGCACACCAGTCACTAGAATCTTACTCAGGCAGATTCCGAATGGACAGGTCTGGAGCAGGCCAAAAAGTCTACACTTCTAACAAGTTTTCCACATACCTCTGGGATTGGGGTGAGAAAGACAGGGAAGAAGAAGAGGTAGGAAGGAGTAAGAGTGTTGCAGATTTTTCTGAAATCTTGTAGCCTTTCTCTCTCTGTATCTCTGCTTGCAAACAAACAAACAAACAAACAAGCAAACAAATAAATATTTTAAAGAAAGAGCAGGTAGAAGAGTGATGGAGCGAGACATTGGGTGTTCCTCTCCAGCTACTGCAGGCAAGCACATGGGGTGCCTCTGAGCACATACAAATACACCCCAACACACACATAACATCACATTACACACCGAAAATATTGAAAAAAATCAGTAAGCTGGGTGGTGGTTCAGTGGGTAAAGCACTTGCCCTGCAAGTGTAAGGACCTGAGTTTGGATCCCCAGAACCCAAATAAAGCTAGATGCCGTAGCATAGCACACATCTGTAATCCTATCATGCCCAGAAGTTCGTGGCCCACATGGTATACACAGCAACAAATAAGAGACCCTGCCTCAGACAAGGTGGAAGGTGAGGACTGATACCCATGGTTGTCCTCTGACCTCCACACATGCTCTGTGGCACAGGTGCACCTGCACCCACACATGAACACGTGTGTACACACACACACACACACACACACACACACACACAATCATGGTGTGTGTAACCCCCAAGGTAAAATATAATCAGACGACTATTTGGGAGAAATAATTGTTTATTTTAAATATATCAGAAGCTTTATGTTAACAAAACCCTTCTTCCCCTTAATTTTCATGAGCATTAAGCATTTACCAGTCTCTAAAGCATATGCAACGACATACAGTTCAGGTTTATAGTGTTTTAATCCTGACGTGATCACATTAATTTAGATTTTTAGCAAGTTGGTAAAACTTAAGAACTCATGCGCTGAGTTGACTTTCCATGTCTCCTAAACAATGCATTTACATGTATTAATAATTTATAATAAATTTATTAATACATTTGTATTAATATTACCTATTTATGTGCTGGTGTAAATTCAATGTTCTGGGTTAATGATAGTTACTAATAAAAATCCCAACGTTGAGACAGAGGTGGTTTCAGATGGATAAAAATAGGATTGTTATCTTGCAATAGATTAGAAATCTAATTAAGTATATATACAGTCTCTGGGTTTGTTTTGTTGTGTTCTTCCTTGGCTCCATGCAGAGAGCATCTTTATTTCATCCTGTGTGCAGATGTTCCAGCTGTTTCCTTCAGGCCTTCATTTGACCCCATCATGGCAATACCACACACACACAAAAATAGACATCCCTATGGTTATCTCCAAATAAATGTTTGACCTTCATCACTGACTTAGTGTTGAAAACTATTTCCAAGAAGATGATTCGCCTTAGGAAAATAGGATGTGTTTACTTTTGGGCCAACACCCTGGAGATGGTGAGAGGTGGCATGTTGCAGCATCCCATGATCCCTCGGGTGCGAGTGTCAATGCTGACATCACACAAAACAGATGACAAAGTGCTTCTCATTTCCTGTGTCTCCAGGCTCTGGCTCTAAGCTCACAATGTGATAGAAGCCAGGCTCTCGAACCTCAGTGGATGTTGGAATCACCTCAAGGGAGTTTGTTAAACCACAGAGCTAAACTCCCGAGGTGCTCCGTCCAGTGAGTGTCCAGGTTCCACTGTCCTAAAGGACATCTGCTGAGTCACTACTCAGTGGTCAAGGTACTATGTGATGGCTCGGATGGACTCTATTACATGCATGAAGATTACATCAGAGTCTATTTTAATTTCACAACCATTTAAATCTCTCCTCTTCATCAAGAAGGTGCCCATCCTTGGATCCTAGTCTTTGGACTTCTTTAAACACATTTTTTCCTGTATCATTCCGTCTTACTGGAGTTCAGAGAAATCATTAACTCTGAGCAAGGAAACTAAGGACTGGGTTTTGTGATTCTTCCTGGCAGAAATTCCAAGACATTTGTAGGCAACAGACCAGGCAAAGATAACTAGAGATGTCCTCACTGGTACAAAACTCATCTCGGTTTAAAAACAAATGAGAGGCCAGAGGTGGACCGTGGGTCTTCACTTCTCACACCCCATGCAAAATGTCAGTCTTAACTTTTGACTCCAACAAACCATAAGAAACCCCAGTTTGTAGACTATACCCAGGTTCATTGGCCCTCAGAAAGTTCACGACATAGAAAGGAAATAACCAGCTGGGCGTGGTGGGGCACACCTTTAATCCCAGCACTAGGGAGGCAGAGGTAGGAGGATTGCCGTGAGTTCGAGGCCACCCTGAGACTACAGTGTGAATTCCAGGTCAGCCTCGAATAGAGCGAGACCCTTCCTCAAAAAAAAAAAAAAAAAAAAAAAGGAAATAACCAATTCTTCCGTAGCCCACTCACCAATTGAACATCTATGTCCTAACAACACGGCCCTCAAATATGTTAAATATGTTTAATCAAAATGACTTCAATTAGGGTAGAATTAGTGATTTTTTTTCTTTTTCTTTTTTTTTTTTGAGGTAGGGTCTCACTCTAGCCCAGGCTGACCTGGAATTCACTCTGTAGTCCCAGGCTGGCCTTGA
This sequence comes from Zapus hudsonius, assembly GCA_004024765.1. Taxonomy (NCBI): domain Eukaryota; kingdom Metazoa; phylum Chordata; class Mammalia; order Rodentia; family Dipodidae; genus Zapus; species Zapus hudsonius. The sequence goes on along the minus strand of PVHP010015947.1, from coordinate 26,703 downwards.
ACTCACAGCGATCCTCCTACCTCTGCCTCCCGAGTGCTGGGATTAAAGGTGTGCACCACCATGCCCGACAATTTTCTTTCTTTCTTTCTTTTTTTTAATATTTATTATCCATAATGGGTTACATTATTTAGTGGGCAAACCATGCGTTGTTATCCCGAATTCCCCACTTCCCCCCCTAAATTTTCTTTCTTTAAAAATGAAAACACAACAGTTTGATGAAATAGGTGATTAAAAAAAATAAAATAAAACCTTATGTTGGAATTAGTCCCAAACACTGGTCTGGGATTGGAGCAATGAGTTCTATCATAGAAGACATCAGCCTATAGGAAGATGTCACCAGACGCTTCTTGCCCTGCCAGGCTCCTCCAGAGACACTTCTCAGCCAAGAGAACTGAGAACTGAAGAAAGAAGTGAGCCATAGTCCACCCGGGGCCCTTGTGAATTATCAATGTGTCACCGTTAACTTTCCTCCCGGTGGCTCTGAGAGCCCATTCTGACAGTGACACATGGACCTAGACTTTCTCCATCTCCATCTGCTGGTGGTAGTGCCGAGCCTGCCTCTGGCCAACGTTCAGCTTGTACACAGAGCTCTTTCGCTGCCACCTGCGGAAGCCCCACACGGCCCCCACGCTCGCCAGGACCAGCAGCAGGCACAGGACAGTGACAATGGTGGCGATCACAGGGCCTCTGCCAAAGCTGGGACACTTGCCTCCCACACAGGGCTCCATGGTTGGGAGAAACTCCTCATTGGCATCTGGCCCAGGGCCCTCCTGTCCCAGGAAGTCCTCAGACAGCAGATATGGGAAGCTTTCTTGCGTGGCCACCAGGCTGGTGGAGGGGACAGGGCTGGGCGTCTGCTGGACAGCGGCTGTGGGTTCTATCTTGGTGACTTCACCAGGTACGGTGGCCGTGGGAGACCTCTCTGTGGTGAAGTTCCAAGGTCCAGTTGATTGATACTTGGTCATATCAACATCGCCGGCTCGGGGATCTTCGATCTTAGACGTATTCGTGGGTCCAAGAGCCAGGACCTCTCCATCGAGCATTTTAGACGGAACACTTGAACCGTGTGTCACGTACGCGCCTGGTGTGACCGTGGCACTGTCTTCCTCCTTAACTTTCCCAAGAATGTCTTGATCAGGGGTCACGACAACACTTTCATCCGGTCCTACTGACCCATCCCCCTTGTCCCTGTCATCTTGCCCTTCCACCTCCACCTTCCTCCAGGCCCCATCGGTCACTGGGTAGCCATCCAGCCAGGAATCATCACTGCTGCTCACCACTGGGTCCTCTGTCTTGCTGTCATTCCTGTCCACAAATGGCTCTGAGGGGCTCTTGGTGGTGGCATAGGTTAGTCTAGGTTCAGGTTCCATGGGCACCACTTTCCCTCCACTGTGATTGTCTCTGGTAGGAAGCTGTTTTTTGATCTCATCGTCCACCTCCTTTTCCAGCTTGGGCTTGTAGAACGTCTCAGCGGGAAGCCAGAGCGAGTACTTCTGGTTCAGTCGGGATCTTGGCCAGTCTGTGCCCACACTGCTCTCAGCACTAGGCAAGCCTGTGGTCGGCACAAAGGCTTTGTCCTGGGCTGTGTTTTCTTTCCCCACAGAAATGAAGACCAGACGGTCTTGTTTTGGCATTTCCTCAGCGGCATCTTCCTGATCCTTCTCGTCTTCCACCTCAGCCCGGGAATCTTCCATGAGTTCCCTGATTGACACAGACCTGTCATCAGGGAAATTTTCTTCATAATCAATATGGGCTTCAGTCTCATCTGGAAGGAAAGAGGGGGGAAATCTCATTAGAGTCAGAATAGAACACAGAAAGGAGAAAAAAAAAACACAAAAGAATCCAGGACTGGAGGAAAATGAATGATCCTGTCATCACACACATGATACTACTGCGTATCATGGTCAACCTCAAAGAACCCACAGAGACAGTTAAAATTAATAGGTGAGTTTATCAAGGATATTGGGTCAATGTTAATATAAAACACCTAGCATATCTCTGTTTTCTAGAAAACAAACTTCTATATTACACGTGTGTATCTCTATGTATGTGTGGATGTGTATGATGTGTGTGTGTGTGTGTGTTGCATGTGTCACAGCCTATGTAGTGGTCTCAGGGACACTTTGGGTGTTTCTTTTCTCCCTTTTCCCTGTCTGAAACAGGGTCTTCCTTATTTTTATTTTGTCACTTAGCTTCATACGTACCAGTCTAGCTAGCCCACGAGCTTCTAGATTCCTCTCTTTCCACTGCCTCCTGTTTCCATAGGGGCATTGGGATTACAGACGTGTGTGTCACTTTGCATCTAGCTTTATGTGGTGTTGGGGAGTTGAACTTGGGCCAGAAGGCTTGCAAGTAAGCTCTTTTAACCACTGAGCCTTCTCCTTAGCCCACAGAATTTAAAATAATTTTTATTTATTTGCAAGCAGACACACACAGGAGAGAGAGAGAGAGAGAGAGAGAGAGAGAGAGAGAGAGAGAGAGGAGAGAGAGAGAGAATGAGTGCACCAGGACCTCCAGCCATTGCAAACAAACTCCAGATGCATGCATCACTTTATGTGGGTACTGGGGAAATGAACCCAAGTTGTTAAGCTTGGCAGGCAAGCGCCTTAATTGCTGAGCCATCTCTCCAGCCCACCATAAATTAAAAAATTTTTAAAAGCCTTTTATTAATAATTTCCATACACACTGGCTATATATGATGTCTGTAGTTCTCTCCTATCTCCCTTTCCTCCCTCCCCAAACCCCCTTCCACTAAATCTCTTTCTTTCCAACTAATCTCTCGTCTATTTTGATGTCATTCTTTTTTCCCTTCTATTACACAGGTCTTCTGTAGGTGATGTCACCCACTGTGAAGTCATGAGTGCCATGGCCATTTTGTACCTGGAAAGAAAATATTTTTTAAAGGATTTACAGAAAAATCAAAAAGGTTTTTATTCCATTCATAATAGCATAAGAAAAATCAGTTGGGCATAGTGGTATGCACTTGTTATCCCAGTGATTGGGAGAATGAGGCAGGAGGATTATGAATTTTAGGGCAGCATCAGTTACATGGTAAGACCCTGTCTCAAAAATCAAAACAAGGGGCTGGGGAAGTAGCTCAGTTGGTAAAGTGTTTGCCTAGCATGTATAACCTGTAGGTTAGATCCCCAGCACCACATAAAGCCAGGTCTTGTGGCATATGTAATCCCAGTATTTTGTAGGTAGAGACAAGCGGACCTGAAGTTCAAGATCATCTGCAGATATGTGAAACCTTGTCTCAAATTCAAATGCACACACATACTACCTAAAAATAAATTCAACAAAAAGTTTACAAGATTTGAGCTGGGCGTGGTGGTGCACACCTTTAATCCCAGCACTCGGGAGGCAGAGGTAGGAGGATCGCCATGAGTTCGAGGCCACCCTGAGACTACATAGTGAATTCCAGGTCAGCCTGGGCTAGAGCGAGACCCTACCTCGAAAAACCAAAAAAAAAAAAAAAAAGTTTACAAGATTTGGATAGGAAATGACATAAACGTAAAAGATGAAAATTAAAGACCTAAATGAAGAAATACACCATTATCATATCATAGAATGCTCAAAATGTTCAAATCTGTCTCACTGAACCTATAAAAAAATTTAATAGAATTTGCTGGGCATGGTGGGCACACCTTTAATCCCAGTATTTGTGGGGGGACCAAGGTAGAAGGATTACCATGAGGTTGAGGTCATCCTGAGATATAGTGAATTCTAGGCCAGCCTGGGATAGAGTGAGGCTTTACCTCAAAAAACAAAAAAAATTAATATATTTTGAAATAAGTCTCAATTAATAAGCTGATCCTAAAAGTTATGAAATTGACCAAAATTAGACAAGGTAACCTTGAATAAAAAGAAAGATCTGAGGGACTTACAGGACAACACTTACTACAATACTAGGTCGATTCTAAGGCTGCAGTTTGTATACACAGAATACACAGACTATATGAAAATCAAGAATGGCAGTTCAGCAAAAGCCACAGGGGGACAGAGGGGATGGCTCAATGGATAAAGTGTTTGCTCTCTGTTCTAGTTCCCTTCCATTGCTGGGACAAAGCATCCCACCAAAAGCAAGAGAAAAGTTTATTTTGGTTTACAGTCTCAAAAAAAAGCTCCATGATGGCAGGGAAAGATGGCATGAGCAGAGGCTAGACATCTCCTTCCACAGCAGGTGGAGAACAGCAGCTGGCAATGGGGAGCTGGGTAAAAGACTCATAAGCCTACCCCCAACAACACACCTCCTCCAGCAAGGCTCCAATTCCCAATTTTCCACCAGCTGGGGACCAAGCATTCAGAACACATGTGTTTATGGGGGACATCTGAATCAAACCACCACACCATGCAAGCGTGTTGACCTGACTTTGGATCCCCAGAACTTATGTAAATGTGGGGTGGACATGGTGGCCAACCTATAATTCCAACTCTTGGGAGATGGTGACAGGGGATTCCCCAGGGCAAGTTGGCTAGTTAGACTAGTCAAATCAGTGAGCCCTGAGTTCAAGTTCGAGCTGGAGAGTAATCAAGGAAGACACTCATCAACCTGTGACCGCCACATGTGCACACATGCATTTGCACACACATATAAGTGCCCCCACACATGAAAACATGTATACACACATGCATATCCCCCCCCAAAAAAAAGCCACCATGAAGAAAGGTTTAGAGTTTACAAAAAGATATGGAAATACATGTAACCACCAAAGAGAACACTAACCCAGAATTTAGAAAGAATGCCAGCAAATCAATGTTCACTAGATGTGTTGGTTTGAATCAGATGTCTCCTATAAACACGTATGTTTTGAATGTTTGAACCCTAGCTGGTGGCAATTTGGGGGGGGTGGACTATTTTCCACCTGCTGTGGCAGAGGTGATGTCCAGTGTGAAGCTTCCCCTCAAGACCATAAGCCAAAAAAAAAAGGTAGAGAACAATTGTTGACACCCAATCTCTGAGCTCCATATTTGCATACATAAGCACTCTCTCCCATACATATATACATATAAACACACACACCACACATATACACACAGTAAATTCAAACATGTAAACAAGGGGCTGGAGACATGGTTCAGTGATTTAGGCGCTTGCCTGCAAAGCCTAAAAACCTGGGTTCGATTCCCCAGTACCCATGTAAAGCTAGATGCACAGAGTGGTGCATGCATCTGGAGTTCATTTGCAGTACCTGGAGGCCCTGGCGTGTCCCTTCTCTCCCTCCCTCCTTCCTTCCCTCTCACTCTCTCTTTGCTTGCAAATAAAAAAATTAAAAATGTAAAATGCCATATTCCTCGTCAAAGAAGAAAAGAGAATCACAACTTTAGGGAACATGGCTGTGTCTCACAACAGTGTCGGCCAAAGGATAAGTACACAGGAGTACATTATGGATGCTTCCGCTTACAGTGCAGGCAGGAAACCCATAATTCAGAGTTTCAGAGGTGTGTAAAGTGGTTGTTCTTGGGGAGGCAGAGAGAGCACTAGGCATATACCTGGCTTCTTCACTGGGGGATGATTACATGGTTTGATAGTTCACTGAGCTCTGTAATTTTTGATTTTTGAAATGTTCTGTATTTATGCTGCCCTAACTAAAACTTTAAGTGTGCAATCAAAAGTAAACACACACACACATGTGCGCACACATGTGCACACACACGGGCTGAAGAGATGGTTCTGTGGGTACAGTACTTGCCATGAGGACCTGAGTTCAGATCCCTAGCACCCATATCAATGCTGGACATGATAGCACATGCCTGTAATCCACGTACTAGGGAAACAGAGACAGGGGGAATCCCTGAGGTTGGGGGGGGGTGTCACTGGCTACCTAGCCTATCTGAATCAGTCAACCCTAGATTCAACAAGAGACCCTGTCTCAAAGAATAAGGTGGAGAGCAATTGAGGAAGAAACTTGACATTGATCTCCGGCTTCCATAAGCACCCACACCTATGGACACACACCTGTATACACACCTGTACACACTCATATACAAAACTTCACACACACCACACATAAATAAAAATTAATTCAGTGTAGGGTGGACAGGTTGTTGTATTCTCACCAGGAAATATTTCCTCCAGAAAGGGCTGTTACAAAAAAATTAGTTTCTCTTATTTCCACCCCCACCTCTTGTTGAATATCAGTGATCCTCATATTTGATATTTCAGCCTCCTTAGAATAAGAGCCAGGCATGGAGGCATACGAGTTTAATTCCAGTACTTGGGAGGCTGAAGTAGGAAAACATGGTTGATTAGCCAGACATACACCTTTAATCCCAGCAATCAGGAGGCAGAGAGAGGTAGGAGGATTGACCCCTGAGACTACACAGTGAATTCCAGGTCAGCCAGGGCTAGAGCGAGATCCTACTTTGAAAAACAAAAAACAAAACAAAACAAAAAAGAGTAAATAAACTGGATATGTTAGTTAATATTCTTCATTATGAGAGCATTGTATTGTTCATATGTGTATCATCACATCACACTGTGTTGTATACTTTATTTTATATTTATTAATTTGCAAGGAGAGAAAGAGCGAGAGAGGAGAGAGAGAGAGAGAGAGAGAGAGAGAGAGAGAGAGAGAGAGAGAGAGAGAGAGAGAGAGCTGGGGTCTTTAGACTTTGCAGGTAAGCACTTTAACCCCTGAGCCATCTCTCCAGCCCTGTGTCGTCGTCTTCTTCTTTTTAAACTGTGTGTGGATATGTATGATCTTTGTGGGGGTGGGGAGGACACACACGTGCCATGGCACACGTGGAGGTCTGAGGACCTCAGAGTGTTCATCCTTCCATTTTGCTCAAGACAGGGTCTCCCTTGTAGTGTTTTGGTTTTGTCCCTTCTGTGCATCGGCCTAGCTGGCCTTAGAGCTTCTGGGGTCTCCTGGCTTTGCCTCCCATGGCCGTGGGCATATTGGCATCACAAATGTATGCACCACTTTGTATCTGGCTTTATGTGTATGCAGAGTTGAACTTCAGCCTGCAGACACCTTTAACCACTGAGCAATCTCCCCAGCCCTTCCCTGTGTCCTCTGATTCCCACCTTCCCCTTTTTTCTCTCTCCTCCCCATGCCAACCCCTTGCCTTCCCCCTCCAGTAGCCAGGTTTCGTTCTCTGCCCATGTACATTTGCACATGTGCACATCTCACCAGAGGATGACATGGTTGGGGGCTGAAATATCCAGAGAACACTCCCTACCGCTGTCATGTACTTGCATTTCGAGAAGTCTGCCCATGCCTCTCCCTTTCCTCTGGTCTTGGCTACCCAGCTTTTAAAAATAGCCATTTTAAAAAAGGCAACCAGACATGCCAGAAATAACGAGTGGTTCAATGAACCTCTGAACAAATATGGTCATATTGACACGGGAATTCTAAATTCAGCTTCAGTCTCATGCTTGATTCAATGAAGAAAATGGAGTCTAAAAAGTGGAGGAAAAACAGAGGCTGAGGTTGATTTAAGAAAACAAAAGAACGCCTTCAGAGACAAGGAAGGAACAGGGTGACTTAAGGGGAACACCAGTTTGGGAGTGAGCTGTCCTGAGTCCCACTCGATGGGAATTTTAAGGTCCTGGATAAAGATTAACCATCTGATGTTGATACTTGGGATGTGACAGGTTTGGTTTAAGTCCCAGCTCTATTTTTTTCTGCCTGTGTGATACCAGCAAGTCAAGAAATCTTCCCATACCTCAATTTTCCATCTTCACATTGGAGCTAACTATTTGTACCCCAGACAGGTGATGATGAAATGACAGTTTATTAACTCCTACTAAGAGATATGGAGGGTTGGGAATGACAAAAGTATGGATTCTGGTTGTTGTTGGACTCATTGTATCCATCTGAGATAACACAGATAATTTGAAGCTTTTTAAAATTTCTATTTATTTGCAAGCAGAGAGGGTAGAGATAGAGAGGGAGGGAGAGAATGGGCACAGCAGAGCCCTCTAGCTGCTGCAAACAAACTCCAGATGCACGCACCACTTTGTGCATCTGGCTTTATGTGGGTACTAGGGAATCAAACCCAGGTCATTAGGCTTTGCAGGTAAGTGCCTTAACCACTGAGCCCTCAGATAATTTTATATTTTAAATGTATAGTGTATTGTATGTGAATGAATCCTTTAACAAAAGATTTGGGAAGAAAGCCCCCATAATTTTTAGGACAGAGATGGTGTGAAACATGTGTTGGATTTGATTTGGCTCTGATCTCAGTGTCTTACAGGAGTGAGTGTGTCTTATGTGTGTGACTGAGTCAAAGCAGAGAAGGGAAAAACTCTATATGGCTGGATATAAAGCCTGATATGGTGGTACATGTTTATGATTCCAGCACTAAGAAGGTGCAGAAGTATGAAAGTCTACATAGCAAGTTCGAGGCCAGCCTGGGCTACATGAGCTCTTTTCTCATATAAACCCTATTTCAGTCAATAAATGCTTGTTGACGAAGCATGAACACCTGATTCTGAACCCCAGGATCCATGTAAAAATGCTATGTGTGAAAGTACATGACTATAATCCCAGTGCTGGGGAAGCATAGATAGCAAGATCCCTGAGGCTCACTGGCCAGCCAGTCTAGACTACTTGGAAATTTTCAGGCTAATGACAGACCCTGTCTCAATAAGGGTGCATAGTGCCTGAGGAACAACTGCTGAGACTATACACGTGCATGCACACCCCCTTTCCACATACAAACACAGAGAACTTATAGAACGAGGGGTGAAAGGTCCTAGCTGCCTTTCTGAGCTTGTCTTAGGTGTGTCCTGTGGCAAGTTTTCAGGATGGAACCAAGCACCCATTGCCAGAGAAATCCATAAGTCTTACTTCCTGGGTCATCTGTCTTCTACCCTTCCCCACTGCTGTTGTCTGCCACTCCAAACATGCAGGATGAATGCTTTAATCTGGAGCCAGGGGAAGAAGCCACAAGACCACTGAGGTCAGGGGACAGCAGAGGTCAGGGGACAGCATGTGCAATAGGAACAGGGAGGAGATGATAGACAGTGTGCTAAAGGAACCAGAGAGGCACCTTAGGCTCATGTTTCCTGGGCAGGGACTGTTCTTGGGGTGCCAGCAGACAAGTAGAAAACACGACCTTGTGGGTCTTGGCATCACACAAGGCCTGGTAGAAACCACAGCTAGCACGCAAGCTGTGGCATCGTGCTTCAGGCACAAAGCTTCAGGGTTCATCTGTAATTAGGGCAACAGGCAATTATAGTTAGATACTGAACATATGAGAGAGGCCTGCCAGATTTACCACTGCCGGGCTGGGAGTGGAAACCAAGATGTGGGGATTTGGATGGGAGAATGGAAGACTGACTGGCCAGATCCAGGCCAGGGCTCTAGAGTCCAAAACTAGAGCAATACCAGGAGAGAGAAGGGGGTGGGGGAGGGGGAGGGAGGGAGGGAAGGAGGAGGGAAAGAGGACGGGAGGGAGGGAGAAAAAGAGAGAGAAAAATAGAGAGAGAGAACAGAGAAAACCACAGGTAAAATAAGTTCTCCCCACCTAAGTCAAGGCTTGAGGAGCCTCAGGGACCCCGTGGGGTAACTATGTGATGGACAATACTCATTCTTTCAGAATCTCTTCAAATCCTTCTTTCCATCACTCAAATCTCTAAATAAGTCACCTCAAAACAACGTAAAAGGGAGCTGGGGAGATGGCTCAGCAGTTAAAGGCACTTGCTTGCAAAGCCTGACGAGCCAGGTTCCATTCCCCAGTACCCATGTAAATCTAGATGCACAATCTGGAGTTTGTTTGCAGGGGCAGGAGGCCCTGGTGCACACATACTCACTCTCTCTCTCTCTCTCTCTCTCTCTCTCTCTCTCAAATTTATTTATAGATATAAAAAATATAGTGTAAGTGTGCTGGTCTCAGTGGATAAAACACTTGTCCTGTAATGTAAGCACAAGGATGGAGTTTGTATCTCCAGCACCCACCGAAATGTTGGCTGTGTGAATGGCTGACTGCCTGCAATCCCAGAGCTGGGGAAGCCATTAAGGAGCTTCCCCTCGAGTCTGTAAGCCTATTAAACCCTTGCTGTCTTCAGGAATGCTATCTACTTCCTTTAGGACAGGGTCTCTCATTGACCTAAAGCTTAGCCAATGAGACCATACTGGTTGGTCATTGAGATCCAGGGATTCTCCTGTCTCCACCTTCCCAGAGCTGGGATTATAGGTGTGTGTTACCATGCCTTGTCATTAAAAAAAAAATTATTTATTTATTTATGCCGGGCGTGGTGGCACACACTTTTAATCTGAGCGGGAGGCAGAGGTAAGAGGATCGCCATGAGTTCAAGGCCACTCTGAGACTACATAGTGAATTCCAGGTCAGCCTGGGCTAGAGTGAGACTCTACCTCCAAAACCAACAAAAAAATTATTTATTTCCAAGGAGAGAGATCGAGAATGGGCACATCAGGGTCTCCAGCCACTGCAAATGAACTCCAGATGCATGCACTACTTCATGCATCTGGCTTTACATGGGCACTGGGGGATTGAACCTGGGTCCTTAGGCTTTGCAGGCAAGCGCCTTAACTGATGAACCATCTCTCCAGTCCCCTTGTCATTTCTATATGCATTCTTGGGATTAAATTCAGGTCCTCACACTTGTAAGGTAAGCACTTTACTGAGTTAGGTTTTACACAAGAAGTTTCATGTAGCCCAGACAGGCCTAGAACTTTCTGTGGCTGAGGATGACCCTGAATTCCTGATCCTCCTACCTTTACCTCTCAAATGCTAGGGTTATAAACATGGTCCACCATGCCAGCTTGGTGAAAATATTCTTTACACACACACACACACACACACTTCTTACAAGGGCACATATATTTTAAATGTTAAATCGACAGAGTAATGAACACTGTACCAGTCTGTACACCCAGCCAAGTGCAGCAGCCAGAGAATTCCTGCCCAGCAGCTGAAAGCTCTAACGGTTTGCATAGCAGTGAGAAAATAAACACTTCTTCAAAAAACACAAAACCTGCCTTGAGAATTCTCATCCTACCCAGGCCCAGTAAACAACCCATCTGGCTGGTGGGTGTGGCCCACAGGGTGGTGAGACTTCAGCACCTCATGAAAACATTCAGGGTGAGTCTGTGCTAGAATCTTCTAGAACTGGTCCAAGTCCTTAACTGTCCTTACTAGTATGCAATAGGGCAAGAGGAGACTAAGTTTTTAGAAGCTTTTGTCACCATCTGACAAAAGACTTTTCTATCTACTTATGTTTCTATTTGGAATCCTTCATTATAACAGAAATTCACTTTTATTGCATTTTACCAAAGTATCAGTCTGCCAATGATAGAAAAAAAATTTTAATAGTCCACAGAGTTTGAAAAATGGTCTCTAGCCAAACCACCCTGAATGTGCCCAGTTTCATTTGAAAACTAGTAAAACGGACGACCACAAAAAACATCTTTTAAAAGGATCTCTGAGCAAAGGGGTTAGCCACAGAATGGGAAAGTGGGAAACAGTTTTATTTCTTTTCTTTTTTTTTTTTTTTTTGCTGGTGCCTGCGTGTGTGCTGTATGCACGGGTATGTGCCCTTGGGGTACCCATACACTCACCTGCTGTGGGGTGTGCTCACCTGTTCTGGCCAGAGAGCAGAATGTCAGGTGTCCCACTCCATTACGAGTCTCTTACCTTGCCATATTTTTGCAAGCCCCCGTGATTCTCGGGTCTCTGCTCCCCACAGACATATGGGGTCACACCCAGCTGTTTATGTGGGTCCTGGGTATGAAGCTTGAGCAGTATTTTAGACAGTATGATCTCTTAGGGCTTACTGGCTAGTTAGTTAGTCTAATTGAATCGATGAGCTCCCAGTTCAATGATAGACCTTGTCTCAAAGAATAATGTGGAGGAGCTGGGGCGATAGCTCACTGGTGAAAACTCCTGCTGAGCAAGCCTGATGACCAGAGTTGCCATCCTGAGAAGCCACATAAAGCCCAACAGGACACATGGCACAGATCTGTGAGCCCAGCTTGCCTTCAGCAATGAGGTGGAACCAGGAGAATCCTGAAGCTTTCAGGCCAGCTAGTCAGGTGTCCACAGTGGCAGAAATCAAGAAAGACCCTGTCTCAAGAAAGGAGGAAAGTGAGGGCCTGAGGCCGTTCTCAGATCCCTCCATGTGTGCCTTGAACACCCAAACACACAGATACACACCCAAATACAAAATAAGATAAAGGGTAACTGAGAAAGACACCCGACATCAACCTTAGCCCTCCACATGAGCATAAACACATACCTGTATAAATGCATGCGCCAATACATACGTGCATGTACATCACACACTCATGTAATTAAAAAAAAAGTCCCACCAAGGCCATTATCACTGTGTGAAGTCGTGGCTTGGGTCTTGGAGTCTTCACAAAAGTCCTGTTCAGACATGGGAATCAGCATCCTCAGGGGAGCCCTTGGGTGGCTTTCTTTCTTGTATTTTTGGTTATTTATGTTCATTTTAAGGCAAGGTATCACTATAGCCCTGGCTGACCTGGAACTCACTCTGTAGCCCCAGGCTGGTCTTAAACTCACAGCAATCCTCCAACCTCAGCCTCCCCAGTGCTGGGATTACAGGCATGCACCCCCATGCCTGGCTTCCTTTCATGTGTTTGTCACAATCCTTCCAATCATGTTTTACCAGCCAGAGGTCACCTGTCAGAAGTGACATTGCTTGGGTACCACAGCTGGTGTTCTTTCTGGACCAGATTTCCAGGGAAAAAAGAAAGAAAATTAGCCCAGAATTCATTCCATCCTGGAGAAGGATGGGGTCATTGGTCCTTCATCTCCTCTGCTCGGCCATGGGTTCCATGTGGGCAGCTGGGCATGGCCAGCCCAGGAAGCTTACCTTTCCCACAGGCCTGTACCAGGCCATACCACTCCCCACAGCTGTTACACAGCAAGGTGAAGGCAGTTTCTCGATGGCCTACACCGGACCCTGGGGTGCACACGTACAGCAGCTCATCTCCCATCTCCAAACCCGTGCGACCCTGCAGGATGGTGTGTGGGAACGAAGGTGGGTCTCCACATGGCCTCTCTGAGAAAAAGAAAACAAAGTCAAGTTTCCCAAAGGGTGCAGAAGTTTTTCAGCCTGTAAGAAAACCAGAGTTAAAGAGAACCCAGCTCACTTCCACTTCCTGCCCTGTGAACACCACCTACACTATGAACTTGGATCCCAGGGGCAATTTCTCATTCAATCCTTGGATGACAGGATGTCTGACCCAGAGGAGAAGCTTAAAAATACTTGTCGAGGGAGTCAACGTGGTACCAAGTACTTCAAGTTTATATTTTTAAACTGCCAGACAACATGACCTTCTGATGTTTCCTTGAATGAACCAGAGACACAAACTTAGCTCTGGCTCCTTTTGTCTTATTTGAATGAAGTAAGTAAAGGGCTGGAGAGATGGCTTAGTGGTTAAGGCTCTTCTCTGCAAAACCTAATGACCTGAGTTTGATTCCCCAGTACTCATGTAAAGCCAGATGCACTGGGTGGCACATGCATCTGAAGTTCGTTAGCAGTGGTTGGAGGCCCTGGCACACCCATTCTCTCTATTCTCTCTTTCTCACTCTCTCTGCTTCCTTCTGTCTCTCTCTTTCAAATAAATATATTAAATATTTTTAAAAAGAAGTAAGCGTACTATCAAAAGCTAAAATGAAGACTAGGGAAATGGCTCAGTTGGTAAAGCACTTGTAGTGCAAACAGGAGAATCTGAGTTTGGATCCCCAGCACTCACATGAAAGCTGGGCTTGGTGGTGGGCCTGTCATTCCAGTATGAGGGGGGTAGAAACAGGCAGATCCCTGGGGTCTGCTGACTAGCTAGTTGAATCAATGAGAGATCCTGTCTCAAAAACTAGTAAGGCAGAGAACAACTGAGAAAGATCCCTGAAGTGGACCTCCACATATATATGCATGTTCACACCCCCACATGTGCACCCACATATAGGAATGTACATATTATGATTTTTTTTAACCTAATAGGACCTAGAATCACCTATGGTGGATTATCTTGGGTTAGCCTCTGGGCCTGCCCATGAGAGATTATCTTGACTAGGTTAATTGAGTTAATTGAGGTGGGAAGATTCACTTTAACTGTGGACAGCACCAGTCCATGGGCTGAGGTTCTAGACCGTAGAAACAGGAGAGAGCTGGCTGAGCAGTATCGTTCATCTCTCTGTTTCCTCCCTCTGGACTAAATGTGACCAGCTGCCTCAATCTCCTGCCACCATGCCTGCCCTGCTGTGACGGAGAAGTACCCTGTAACCTGGAATGCTAAAAAAATAAACCTTTTCTCTCTTAGACTGATTTTTTTCTTTTTTTTGGTTTTTCATCTAACTACATATATAACGGCCATATGACAGCTGATGGTGCTATGTGCTTTTCTTTCTTGAGTTTCCTAAGGAAGTAATTTCAGCGGGCTCTGAAGATGGCTCAGTGGTTAAAGGTGCTCACCTGCAAAGTCTTCCAGCCTGGGTTCCGTTCCCAAATCTCTACGTGAACCAGATGCTCAAAGTGGCACAAGTGTCTGCTGTTTGTTTGCAGCAGTAAGAGGCCCTGGCATGCACACACATGTACAAACAAATAAATACACTTAAAAATATTTATTTATTTAAGAGAGACAGAGAGAGAGAGAGAGAGAGAGAGAGAGAGAGAGAGAGAGAGAGAGAGAGAAAGTGGATGGGCACACTAGGGCCTCTTGCATTGCAAATGAACTCCAGACACACATGCCATTTTGTGCATCTGGCTTTATGTAGGTACTGGGGAATTGAACCCATGCCGGCAGGCCTTGTAAGCAACCATCTCCCTAGCCCTCTCGTAAGTTTTGATACATTGCATTTTATTCTCATAAATTAGAACATTTAAAATTTTCTCTTGCATTGTAAGAGCCATGGTGGGGGAGAACTCCCAGAAACATCGCCCCCCTCAGTAACGTCATACTAAGGCGGGTGGAACTGGGCTGACTCCTAGGCTATCCATAACCCCCTACCCCATGGATTGATCCAGACTGCCCATGGAGGTGGATATCCAGCTGATTGGGGACAGGGAAGAGGGGCATTGGAGAACTGGGGATAACAACTCATTATTGGTTCATTAAATGTATCTCATTATGGATGATAAAAAATAAATTAAAAAAAAGAGTTGCCAACTTAACAAAAAAAAATTTCTCTTGGGCTGGAGAGATGGCTCACCAATTAGCTTGCCTGAAAAGCCTAACATCCAGGGTTTGATTCCCTGGTACCCACGTGAAGCCAGATGCATAAAGTGGTTCATGTATCTGGAGTTCATTTGCAGCAGCTAGAGACTCTGGTGTATGCACACTCTCTCTTTTTCACTCTCTCTCTCTCTCTCTCTCTCTCTCTATTGCAAATAAAAATAAAACATTAAAATACTCTTGAAATTCCTTCTTTGACTCCTGTTATTTGGAAGGGTGTTGTTTAATCTCCAAGTAGTTGGTGATTTCCAATTTAATTCCACTGTACTGTCCGAGCAGACATTATAATTTTTATTTATTTATTTTTAGCTTCCTAAGGTATGTTTACTGTCCAGAATCTAATCACCCATGCTTCCTGCTTCTGGGGAGCTAGAAGGATGTGTACCTTACTGTTGTCTGCTACACTGATTTCTGTCTACTTGGATACAGCAGTCTATGCTCTGTTATATTTGTTTTGTAGTTTGTTCATTTAACATTATATCATGAAATTTTCCATTGGAAAACTTTTGTATTATTTGAGGTTAAGTGACTATGATTTTTCCATTTGTACTAATGGACCCCTTTCCCCATGGTTAAGACAATAATTTTTATTTATTATTTATTTATTATTTTATCTTTATTGCCCAAAATTAAATACATTGATTGAGTGAATATTGTGCTTATATTCCCATTTCCCTCTTCCCTGTCCCCAATCCACTGGGTATCCTCCTCGGTGGACACACTGGAACAATCCATGTGGCAAGGGGTTATGGGTAGCACAGGAGGCAACAAGGTTGTCCCCCTTTATGTGTTGTAGCTGAGGGGGGTTAATGTCTCTGGGTAATCTATTAAGACAGTAATTTTGCCTCCTTCCCTCTCCCCACTACTAAGTAATAGATTTTTTTTTTGTTGTTTTTAGACATGATCATGAACTTGGGCTCTCCTGCCTCATCTTCCTGGCTAGAATAAACATCTTTGCAATGTTTTTTTTTTTTTTTTTTCTCGAGGTAGGGTCTTGCTCTAGTCCAGGCTGACCTGGAATTCACTATGTAGTCTCAGGGTGGCCTCGAACTCGAGGCGATCCTCCCACCTCTGCCTCCTGAGTGCTGGGATTAAAGGCGTGCGCCACCACGCCCAGCTGGAATGGTTTTCTTTTCTTTTCTTTTTTTTTTAAATATATATTTATTGTCCATATCTTTTCTTTTTTTTTAAATTTATTGTCCATAATGAGTTACAACATTTAGTGGGCAAACAATGAGTTGTTATCCCCAATTCCCCGCTGCCCTCCCCTCCCCCCTCCACTGGATAACCTCCTCCATGGGTCGTCTGGATCAGTCCTTGTAACAGGGGACCATGGATAGCCTAGTATTCAGCCAGGTTCTCCTGGTCATGCCTCTGGATAATCTCCTCCACCACGGCTCTTACAATCTGGAATGCTTTTCTAACAAGACAGTTCAAAGGCCATTCCAAAACAGAGTGTAGGTGCACTGATGACTTGGAACTGATGTCCCTGGAGGATAGCAGGTGCAGACAGAGGCTCACTCTGAACCGTCCTCATCTGCCTAGGGTCAGATCCTCTCCTCCACAAGCAACTCAGCTGTCATGAATCTATGGAGGCTTGAATGTGAAATGTCCCCACAGGCTCATGTTCAGGAGAGACCCCGAGTGCGAACTGGCTGAATGTGTGCATAGGTGTGAGCCAGGACCTAGTAAGTGTACTGAAGGGGAAGAAGACAGGAAGGAATGATGGGAAGGAAGGAAGGATGATCTCCTAGAGCTGCTGGACTGAGGAAATGTAATTCCACAAGACAAAGGGACAGTGGTTCTGAAAGTGGTTCAGAGATCATTAGGGCTGCTTCCACAATCTCTCTCTCTCTCTCTCTCTCTCTCTCTCTCTCTCTCTCTCTCTCCTTTACCAATGAATTCACCCAAGGCACAATCATTGTTAATTCTAAACCTCTCTCCTCTCTCTCATGCACACACACACACACACAACCACTGTTCTGCTCCCAGACCATACGGTCTCTGCCTGATCCGATGGTGGTAGGGATGCCCAGAGTGTGGGGCTGATGTCCTCAAATTCAGTCAAAGTGCAGCCCCGGCCCTCCTGAACAGCACCCAAGGGGAGGTCTGTCCTGGTTGTGGGACCATAGCTCCAAGCCACAAAGACATCACAGAGATGGTCACCCCAGGGGCCACGGGACCCCATTGGCAACACTCTCCTGGCTGTTCTGGCTTTCCTGGGAACTGGTTATTTGTGTGTGGAGAACTGATCCAGCCTACGTTTTTATAGTGGAACGCTTCCATTCTGGGCAAACAAGAGCCGGAGCTCATCTAGTCCTGGAGCATGGGTGACAAATAGACAATGTAATGGGGCTGCCCTCTGCAGCCTTTTGAGATCTGCCTGATAGCTCCTTGAACCCCCAGGGACATTCTCAGCCACCCTTCCAAAGCATAAGGACAGGACTCACCCAGAGCTGGACTTTGCAAAGTCACCGCAGTCTTTCGACTTCTACCCCCAACCTTACCCGCTCTGTCTACAATGTTCTGAACCCCTCCTGTCCATTATTCCCATGAAACAAAATCTTACGTGTTCTGCCTCAAACATGTCTCGGGGCAGAGGAGATAGCTCAATGGTTAAAGGCACTTGCTTGCAGAGCCTGCCTGCCCAGGTTCAATTCCCCGGTACCCATATAAAGCTAGACGCATGTGTCTGGAGTTCATTTGTAGTGGCAAGAAGCCCTGGTGCCCCCATTCTCATTCTCTCTCTCTCTCTCTCTCTCTCTCTCTCTCTATTTGTAAAGAGAAGGAGAGAGAGTGCCACCTTGTCCATCTTGCTTTACATGGGTACTGAGGAATCAAACTTGGGTCGTTAAACTTTGCAGACAAGTTCCTTAACCACTGAGCCATCTCTCCAGGTCTTAATAAGTAAAATATTTTTAAAAATATCACTGCCTCAGGTAGTTTAACCACCTTTTCTCCTGCCTCCTCCGCTCTTTGAGGCAGGGTTTCACTTTGGCCCTGACTGACCTGCAACTCTGTAGTTTAGGCTGACCTTGATCTCATGACAGTCTTTCTACCTCAGCCTCTAGGGATCCATCGAAGGTGGGCACCACCATGCCCAGCTCTGCCATTCTGTTTTGTGTCATAGAAACACATTTATTTCTTACCTATGAGCCAAAGGAAGGGGAGGACTGCTTACAATGCAATCTTCCAGACACAATATGGCCTTGATATTCATGACCTCACAGTGCCTGACAATCCTACACAGACCTTCCTAATAGGAAGAAAAGATGATGACCTGAAGACAGAAGAGAGAAGAGGGCGGATATGAGAAGGGGAGGGTGGGGTGAGTTCTGGACATGGTGGCTCACACCTTTAATCCCAGCACTCAGGAAGCTGAAATGGAAGGATTACCACGAGTTCCAGGCCAGCCTGGAACTCTATAGTGAGTTCTAGGCTAGCCTGAGTTAGAATGAGATCCTGTCTCGAAAGAAAATCAAATAATAAAAGAAAACTTGAGGTCCTCATGCTTGTAAGGCCCACACTTTACTGACTGGGCTAACCCCTCAGCTCTCTCCTTGAGACATAAAGGAATGGCCCGTTCTGGGTTTTAGGGGAAATGACTGTAAAAGACTCAGTTGAAAGAAATACAGTCTTGAGAAGGCAAGGATAACTCTAAGAAATAGTGACAAGACCAATCATGTCAACAGGCAAACACAGAAGCTCAGGTTAGACCTATGGGTGCAGCAGACAGGGTGAGAGAAAAATGGAAGGCTATCGACCCCAGGCCACTGACCCCACAGACCAGCTGCCAAGAAATACAAAAGCCAGAGAAGGAGGATCATTTCATCAGCATCCCGTTGGTTAAAAATAACTTCACTTATTAGTTCAAGTGAGATCATCACAGGACTTGAAAGTCACTGTGAGACAGAAACACTGGAAGGAAAATGAGAAATGTCTGTACTGGGAATGAACTTGACTTCCACAAAGAGATTCAGGAAGAGTTGTCTGCACGGTAGTCAGGCCCTGTCTTCACTTCTAGAAGGCACACATCCGTCAGTTGTGGACTTAGTGCTAGGACCAAGAAGCACCACAAGAGAGGGTGCAGAAAAAGGGTACGATGCCCAGGCACTGAGCTGGGCCTCACCCTCAGGCACACAGGTACTCAGGTGTGCTGAGCTGGGCCTCACCTACCCACAGTCAGGAATGTCACCCATGTTGACCCAGGCCTCATCTACTCAGGACCCTCAGGGGTGCTGGCTGAGAGAAACCTCTTGCCTGCACCCCTTGGCTTGCTTTGGTCAAGGAGTGTGGCCTTCTTCCATAGTAGACATATCTGCCCTGTCTATGCAGTCAGAAAAAGCCTCCACAGAGGAAAAGTGGCCACTCCGCCATGATGATTGAAGGCTCATGTGGAGTGTTTTACACTCGCCTTCTGAGGAAGGACAGGTGAATGACTGGGAAAGAACTCTGGGTGGTTGTGGGGGGATACCCCACTTTTCTAGACAGTTCCTGGTGGAGAATAGGCCTATGGCCCTCGGCCACCTCAGCATGCATTTCCCAGCCATTGTAGTCTCTTCATCTGCCAATCACTTCCCCATGTAAGCCCAGATGGAATCCTCCAGACTGAGAGGGAGGCCAGGCAAGGCTCAGAATGGTTCCTCTGGGAATGCAAGGCCTCTGAGCACACACAGAGCCACGCACAGTGCCTACTTGGCCAAAATGGCAGCCAGCCTTCACTTCTGGCCAATGGGTGTCATGAGAGCCTTCAAGGTGTCTCCTACCCAGGAGTGTGTTCGGGGAACACAAAGACATCAACCCTCTGCCTCAGAACACAGAGAGGTGAAGGTGTTCCCTCCTGAACACTGGCCAGAACCCTTGGTTGCAGGGTTCCTGAGGACCTATGCTCAGTGTACCTGGGTCATGGAACTCTCCAATTTTGCCTCAAATATTGGCTCCCCAGGCTTTATTTTCACCTGTTGTTGCTGCTGCTGTCATTGAAGGACTATGTAGGCCATTTGATTTTGGCTGTGTTATGTACTGACCGCAAATTTGAGATCTGCCTGCTGAGAGCTGGGATTACAGACCTGTGTCACCATGCCTGACTTAAATTTTATTTTGGTTTTATTTATTTGTGAGCAGAGAATGACCCAGAGAGAGAGAGCGAGAGCGAGAGCGAGAGCGAGAGCGAGAGCGAGAGCGAGAGCGAGAGCGAGAGAGAGAGAGAGAGAGAGAGAGAGAGAGAGAATATGGGCACACCACGTCCTCTTGCTGCTGCAAATGGACTCCAGATGCCTGTACCACTTTGTGCATCTGGCTACATCTGGCTACTACTTATAGGTACTGGAGAATTGAATCCAGGCCAGCAAGCAGGCTTTGCAAGCAAACTGCTTTAACTGCTGAGCCATCATCTCCCCAGCCCCCAAATTTTAAATTTTCATATAATTTCATAGTGAGAGAACAAAGAACAAAGAATACACTTTAAAAAAAAGTTTTTCGAGGTAGGGTCTTGCTCTAGCCCAGGCGTGGTGGCACACGCCTTTAATCCCAGCACAAGCTCTTGGCTCATCTGGGAGTTTTGAAAAGTCCTGGTGTTTGAGTGCCAGCCCTACAGATTCCAACGTGAATGTTCCGGCCAGTGGATGGTGTTTATTTGACTCAGGGTGTCATGTAGCCTAGTACTGGCTATGTAGGATGACCTTGAACTCCTGATCCTACAGCCTCCACCTCCCAAGTACTGGGATTTACAGATATGGACCTCTACGCTTGGCCTTTGATGTGTGTGTGTGGTTTTTAAACCACTCCAGTGATTTTAATATGCAACCTATGTCGAAAACCACTTTTCCTCCCATGTGTGGTTTATATATATGTATGTACCCATGTGTTTGCCTGTGGTAGGGTGTTCTTGAGGGCCTGTGGTGGCTGGAATGGAACATCACTCTAACTTGAACTTGAATCTCTTATCAATCTCCGAGCTTGCTGGGTGTTGCAGTCAGCTTCCTATTGCTGGAAAAATACCTGAACAGAAGCAGCTTATGGAAGGAAAGGGCTTCTTTCAGGCTTACAAATTCCAGGGGAACATCAACAATGGTGGCTCGCTTCCATAGATCCAAACAGAGACATCACCAACAGCCAGCACCATTAAACCACCAAAGCTTAAACTGCTCTGAACACACCTAGTAGCCTGGACTATAGCAACACCTCCTTTTCCCCAGCAGGATACTCAGGTTGTAAACTCAATCTTTTCTCTCTCTTTTTTTTTAATGTGTCTTATAAGTTTGTAGCATTTATAATTTTGTATTTTTTTGTAAACTCAATCTTTTTTAAAAAATATTTTATTTATTCATTTTTTAAGGAGAGAGAGAGAGAGAGAGAGAGAGAGAGAGAGAGAGAGCGCACACCAGAGCCACCACCTTGTGGGTCTGGCTTATGTGGGTACTGGGGAATTGAACCTGGGGCCTAAGGCACTGGAGGCAAGTGCCTTAACCGCTGAGCCATCTCTCCAGCCCTTGCCAGGTGTTTTGATACTACCATGATACAGTAGCTAATACCTGTGCACTGTCTCTAGAGATTCCCTTCTTTTACTACTTCTGTAACTTTACTTAGTATTGTTCAATATTGCTTGCTTGGCTGTCGTCAGTTTCCTATCCATTTCCTTATTTTCCTATTGGCTTTCTTTAGAACACTTCTTGTTAAAGCATGTTCAGGGAATCTTCACCTCAATATCTTCTAGACATGCCAACCCACACCTCCACGCCCACACCTCCATGACCTTGACAAAGACGGAGGCTCTGACCTTCATCCTTAATACAAAGGGCATTGTACATGCCACCAGGAACTGGGTTTCTCTCGATCCTCACGTCAACAGCTCTCATGACTTGCTGTTCACCGCTCCCTTTGCTACACACAGTTGTCCTGAAACAGACAAAGGAGACACTAAATTAGTAGAATTTCTTTGGGTTGAAAAAAGTGGGGGCAAGAAAAAAAGAATTCTTCTCTGCTATTGGCCCTGAGCTGGCAGATAGGGGTGATGCGTGAGCTTTGGCTGGAAGCGTCAACATGGAAACTGTGATGGTTGATATTGATTGACAATGTCACAGGATCCAGAATCACTTGTGAGGGGTTATGTAATTTAGGTTAGTTTCTGTGTGTCTGTGACGGATTATCTTGATTAGGTTAATGGAGGTGGGAAGACCTACTTTAACTGTGGGCAGCATCATTCCATGGGCCAGGGTACTGGACTGTACAAAAAAGAGAGAACTAGCCGAGCACCAGCATTAATCCCTCTGCTTCCTCCCTGGGGACTGAATGTGACCCGCTTCTGCCACCATGGCTTCCCTGCCATGACCAACTGTAACCCAGAAGTGTAAACTGACTTAAACCCTTCCTCCCTTAAACTGATTCTTGTCAACTGCTTTGTCTTAGCAATGAGAAGATAACTAACACGGAAACTTCCTCAAATAGAGGTCTGCATTCTCTGTGCTGGAGTTAAAGTCAGCACGTTGTTGACCTCCTCTTCTATATGCTTTTCTTCTTTTCATGATGAAAATCCTTTGAATTTTTAAATAGTTTTATTTATTTATTTGCAAGCAGAGAGAGATAGAAGAGAGACAGACAGAATGGATGATGAACTCTGGATGCATGTGCTACCATGATGACTAAATTTTGTTGTCCATTTGACCTTTTTATTAGTCTTGGGTGGGTCTCTGAGGTTGTTTTCAGGAAAGAGCCCTCTCAAGGGGCAGAATGTAAGGAGGCTAGGGAAAACTAGAAACAAACTTTCCTTCCTCAAGAGCAGTGCAGGAGGAAAAGTCCAGAGATAGTCAACAAATCTGGGATAAGGTTGCAAGACCCCACCCTAAAGCTATATAAAGGGGAAGGAAATTTCTCTCCCTTCACCCCTACCTGTTTGCTGGTGTGTGGTGTTGGTGATGGCTTCTCTCTCTCTCTGCTTGTACCTGTGAAAGGGGGCTAGATTCTTTCACTATTATGAATCTGTAGCTTCAATAAATCCTTTCCTCCCATTAATTGGGCCTGGTTTGGAGATTCATCCCTGCAGCGTGTGGCCGACTACGATAGTCACTTTGTACATCAGGCTGTATTGGGTACTGGGGAATTGAACCCAGGTTGTTAGGATTTGCAGGCGGGTGTCTTAACTGCTGAGCCATCTCTCTAACACTTCTTTGAGTTTTCAAGAGGTTTGGTTTAGCAAGGTATAAATCTTATAAATCCATTAAAATGATGTAAATTCTTTTTAAAACTATTTTATTTTCAAGCAGAGAGAGAGGGAGAGGGAAAGGGGGAGAGGGAAAGGGAGAGAGGAAGAAAGAGAATTGGCATGCCAGAGCCTTTACCATTGCAAACAAGCGCATGTACCACTTTGTGTATCTGGCTTTATGTAGGCACTGGGGAATCAAACCCAGGCTGTCAGACTTTGCAAGCAAACTACCTTTAATAACTGAGCCATCTCTGCGGCCCTGTAAATTCTATTTTAACCTACACAATGGAATCTGAATTAACTAAATCCTCTATTACTCTAGGTAAGAGACTGCTTTTTTAAACCGGAAAAGTTGATGTCCAAGCTACACTCTTACGTCATCACTTTGTAACCAGAAGGAGAACAAAACCCCACCAGCCATGTCTCCCTTCAAAGTCAGATGGCTTTTTGACAGGCTGCATATAGACAGACATTAAACCAAAAGCATAGTTCATGGTATGTAATGTGACCATACAATCAGTACCCAACCAGGACAGTTGAAAGCGAAGGGATGCTGATAATTAGTTGAGAACAAAATGACATATCCTTGGCATGATGCTGCACACCTCTAATCCTAGCTTCTTGGGAAGCTGAGGCAGGAGAACTCCAGGAATTTGACGCCAGTCTGAGCAGGAAAGCATATCCTTTCCTCTCAAAAAAATAGACAAATGAACACAAATAGAGAAATAGAGACCTGGGGAGATAGCTCAGTGGATAAAAGTGCTTGCTTACAAACCCTGCCAGCTCAGGTTCAATTCCCCAACCACCTATGTAAGGCTGCACCAGCACTGATTTGCAGGAGCAAGAGACCCTGTTGCACACACACACACACACACACACACACACACACACACACACACACACAAATAAAGAGATAAGCAATTCTTTTAAAATGGCCACCTTAGTAATACTAGTAGTATTGAGGGAAACTATATTTCCCTCTGCCTGTATAAAAGTCAAAATTGGGACTAGCACAAAGCCCCTTGGGACTAGGGATGGGCACCATTTACCAGGTAACTGGCCTAGGGCTGGGTTCTCAGAGGAAGGATTCCCCCTTCCAAGGGACACTTCACAGGACGTGGGTGGATCACTCAGGAGAAGGTTCAGTGGACACTGAGTCTGGGGTCTACAGCTATGACTGGGGTCTACAGTTTGGAGTGCATGACTTTGCTCCGTATTTCTCCTGCTTCCTCAGAGAGACTAGCTTTTAGGAGAATGCCGGGCCATGGGCGGTTTCTACTTGACTTCTACCAACTTATACAACATGGCAGTCTGGCATCTTCCACAGAACAATGTCTACCTTTCCCAGACTGAATGTCCCGGCCTAAAAGCTTTTTGGTGCTATGCTTAGTGGCCTTCTTGGAGCAGGTAGCTTTCTAGTTGGGGGAGTGGTTGGGAGATGACTTAGGTGAATATTTTAAGGCAGAGGGAAAGTTGTACGTGTCATAAAGCTCATCTCATGGCAGGTGATAATGCTACATTGAGTCAAGGAACTAACATGCCCCTGGGTCCTATGCCTATGGTTATACATAGTCAATGACCACCATCTTCCTTGGAAGTTCTGAAATGTTCTGGAATGTTTATTCTCTGGGTTGAATTTCTGTGGGTGGCAGAATTTTTTCTGAGAGGATGTCCTCTGAGGATGGTTCTCCTGATGAGATACTTTTATTTATTTGCAAAGGGGGAGAGAGAGAGAGACAGAGAGAAAAGGCACACCAGGGTTTCCAGCTGCTGCGAGTGAACTCCAGATGCATGCGCCAATTTGTGCATCTGGCTTTTAAGTGGATGCTGGGGAATAGAACCCAGGTCATTAGGCTTTGCAGGCAAGCACCTTAACCGCCGAGCCATCTCTCCAGCCCATGAGGAGATACTTCCTCAGGAGTGTTCTAAGGACCCATCTTCCAGAAGTGGGTTGGGTGGTTTTTCATCTTTGGAAGGGCTCCTGGAATTTCCCCAGCACATACTTTAGCCCTGACACAATCAGTCCTCTTTGAGAGACAAGGATCAGCCAAGACACCACTGCTCTCTTGTCCAGGGATGGCTCTGACCCCTGCTGGAAGCGGCTGTCTTCTTCTTGGGAGGAGAAGAATCGTACAGAAGCCACCACCCTCAGAGTGTTCTCTTCCTTTGGAGGTTCTGAGTGTAATCCTGGCACCTCACTGCAGGGTGGAGGTGTTCTTTTTATTCAGAAAGTCTCTTTGTTCCAAGAGCCATTTCTCCTTGACAAAACTTCCATGCTCGGAATCTCCTTCTGATACTTTTTGGGCGACTCCTGAAAATCTAGAACTAGGAGTATGGGAGGCATGATGATAGTAGCTGGTGTAAGAGCAGCTTACAGATGGAAGGAGAATGAAGGACTCCGTTGGATCTCTTTGTCCAACACGTGGTTTACAGAAAGCCCAGAGGAAGGCCTGGACAGATGGCTCAGTGGTTCAGGCACTTGCCTGCAAAGCCTAAGAACCTGGATTCAATTTCCCTGTACTCACATAAAGCCAGATGCACAGAGTGATGCATGCATCTGCAGTTCATTTGTAGTGGGGGGCTTGAGCCCCTGGTGTGCCCATTCTCCCTCCTTCCTTCTCTCTCTTCTCTCTCTCTCTCTCTCTCTCTCTCTCTCTCTCTCTCTCTCTCTCTCTCTCTCTCTCTCTCCCTTGAAAATAAATAAATAAGTTTGAAAAAGAAAGCCCAGAGGAGAAAAGAGATCTGGTGCCTACATCCACAGTCCTGGGAGGATTCAGAAAGTAGAAATGAGGGTTGGAGAGATGGCTCAGCGGTTAAAGCACTTGCCTCCAATGCCTCCAATGCCTAAGGCCCCGGGTTCAATTCCCCAGGACCCACATAAGCCAGACCCACAACACAAGGTGGTGGCCCTGGTGCATTCTCTCTCTCTCTCTCTCTCTCTCTCTCTCTCTCTCTCTCTCTCTCTCTCTCTGCTTGAAAATGAATAAATAAATTAAAAAAAAAGAAAGTAGAAATGAGATAAGACTGATCTCTCAGGAGTTAAAGAAGAAAAGACTTCAGACCAACCTCCCAGAGAGAGTGTAAATGGAGTCATATGGTGGACTTACGGAAGACAAAGTAGCCTAAGCCAGGAGAATGACATTTAAAAAAATATTATTTATTTATTTAAAGCAGAGAGAGGGAGGAGAGAGAGACACACACAGAGAGAGAGAGAGAGAGAGAGAGAGAGAGAGAGAGAGAGAGAGAGAGAGAGGAGATTGGGCACAACATCAGGGCCTCTAGCCACTGCAAATGAACTCCAGATGCGTAAGTCACTTTGTGTATCTGACTTCA